>JTDE01021125.1:0-27364 GCA_014338405.1 Paragonimus skrjabini miyazakii
GGATGTTGTGTAGTATTTAGATCCGCTACAATATATTATCAAAGGTAGTCACTGACTGAAAAAATGCATAACCAATGGCTTAAACTTGATCTGATAAGACAAAATTACAGCCTGCGATGATTCCATACTTTGGATAGCTATTCATGCAGCTTTCAAGCAAACGGGCAATTTTTTAACATTATGATTGTTTTAATGCGTTAAAACTGAAGAGTTCATGTGAAGGTGCAGTTTTATAGTCTTAGCGCGTAGTTGAGTGTTGGTTGCATTGCTGTTTGTCGTCTGGGTCCGTTTACGCTGATTGGATGCATGTGTGGCACCGCAAGTATCGATTTGAAAACATATGCTTAAATGATTAATGTTTCTCGATCTTTTTTGGTTTAAAAGTATACTAGTTTCTGACGCGGTATGCTGACCGGTATATTGGTTTAATGAGTCCTTTAGATCGACCAGCTTCGACGCTGTATCCCACTACATAGGGATATAATTATGTCTTGTAAAGACGCACTTTTTCAAAAATTAACAGGAGCTCCTATTAATGCAGGATGATTAAAAACACTAGCGTTTTTAATAATCCTGCATATAAATCCTGCATATTCCTATAGAAATATATGTATACATTCCGCGAGTTAATTAGTGCGGTCTCTTGAAACCTGTTATAGATACGATTAGCAGTAATTTATTTTAGCTGTCTATATCAATACAGGTGTAAGCTAGCTTACACCTGTATTGATATAGACAGCACAAAGCGTCATAAGCTTATGACGCTTTGTGCAACGTACTGCGCTCGCAGACTGTGCACAGTCTGGTCATGACCATTCAGTATAGCTGCAGCGTTGACCACATGTGGCCAATCATTAGTAAATGTTAAATCATTTACAGCATTCAAACGGTACTCTGCATTTTGTTGCATTATGATACGATTCATTCCTGTGACAATGTATGATTTCTTAAACTCAAAAATTCTTTTTTAAATACATTTATCATGATCTTGCTTACATTTCGCGTTATTATATTTACATGGAGCTTCAAAGCCCCATGTGAAAGCTTCTGCATGATCATGTAAATTTATCTCTTATGCAATGATTGCTTAACTAAATTGTGCAATCATTGCTTTTACTCATAGATTACTCTCTGTGTCGGCCATATTAGCTAAGTCTACGCCGCCGTATTTGCAAATTTGTAATCAGTGGGCGTAGTAAATGATACAGGCCATGTGTAGTTATTTAGATTGATAGAGACCAAATAAATGCACATCGGACTAATCGGTCTGATCAGGCCCTTTAATTATTTATGTTCCGCATTGTATTCCATCATTTTCAGATATAAATCTGTCATCTAATGGTGCAAATTACTTTTTGATTATCCTACATGCATTTCAATCAGTAAAGTGTCTTTTAAGAGGCGTTTCAAAGAAGGCGGCATGTGAAGAGCTTGTTTATTATTAACCGTTCTGAGCAGCAGACATGAGCTTTGAGTGAACGGGTTTAGTGCTTAATGATCTCAAGCCCACGCCATAAACCCGCTCAAGCAAATTCATCGATAGATTTTTGCTTACAAGTCCAAGCTTTAGAGATTCGTTTAGCTTGTTTCATTCGGCATCAAGCAGGGTCTACTAATCTGAAAGAAAGTAAAAAAAACTAGAGAGTTGCACCGCTCTAAAGAATCACAGCAGTTATCATGGACAGAGCAAAATTGTTTCTAATTGTTATTTACGAAATCGAGATTGTATCAACACATGCCGATGTTCACCATAGACAGATAGTCGGAGTATGTTATCCTAGTAAAAGTCACGGGGTTTTGAGAGCAATGATTAGTCTGCAAGCATGAAGTGACTGTCCATCGCTTATCACAACCTGACAATTTATATCCCACTACACGCGGGGAGCGTCATTTACGTTAATGTATTTCTTGGAAATCACATTTCTGTTACTGGAGAACTTCTCGGGGGTTGTTTCAAATATGGCAACAAACAAAGTAATAATCTTATCGTGAACAGTACACACAACGCTCGTGTAAACACTATGAACGCCCAGCAAACCCTACTATGGACCATCCATGGCTGATACAGCGACTTAGAATACGGACATAAAACATTCACTTCACACAGGCTCATGAAATTTCGTAGACGATAAAAGAAAATTAAATGAATCAAACAGTTAGTAGGGCGTTACCTTTGAAGGATATATCTACATTAGATCCATTGGTATGCAGCGTGTGGACTATAGATCAGCAACTGTACACTTGTTCTTGGAATTGTAGGGGTTGATCTTTAATCCGCAAAAGTTCTGAGGCGTAACACTCGCTGAATAATCTTTCAAGTGTATCCATGGATGCAGCAGTGACAGCCTCCTCAAGAGGGACGTCTATATATCGAAATACGTTTGCGTAATTTTGCCAACAATCACATAATTGGGTATGTGAGCCATGAAGTGCACCAAGACAGTTTTATGTTTGCGGGCCCAAAAATGTGCGCATTGATTAAAAATTTACAGTATTTCGTTAACATTCCCCAAACCGTGTGTCGTATTTTACTTTATTCCTATGTGGTTCATTCACTTGACAATATATCTTTTTCGATGCCACGAAGCACATATTTTGATAGTCACACTTACAGTGCACGTCATTAAGGAGTGTTTTAACGCTTGCAAAGAGAACCATTAGTGAAGTGTTAGCCCATTTTCGACCGTTTCATGAAATACTTATGGTCCTTGAATAACCGCACTGAATGCCCGGTGAAGCTTCTTGTGGACCACGTAATGTAAACCTACGCCCGCGTAAAAAATGATGTTCTGAATTCAAACGTGCCGTCTTTCATTTTTTCCTTAAAGTTGTCTTGTCATCTAGAATAAGTAAACCAAAACAGCTGAACTTTTTGAGCAAGTAACCTGTCCCTACGACTAAACAAATTTAGTTTCTCTGGCTTCGAGGCATACAACAGATTTCTCATTTCTAACACTCCTTTGATAGCCTTTTTTCGAATGGGTTTGATGAATGAAGCAAGCTTACAGGTTTGGTTCATCATGAATCTTCATTAAGCTAGAGAGTGAAGTAAACATTCATGCTCTCCTTCATGCTTTTCTTGATGATAGAACTTGCTTTTCATGGTTACATGGTGGTCAGTTACCTCCGAGAACCGTTGATGTATTGCTGTCTATGATGAAGATGAAGCGGGTGGCTGCAGTTACATATTGTGGTGTGCCGCACGGTCAACTGCACTAGCATTTGTTTATATGGAAGTGTATTATGATCCTGAAACGATAGGATTTACTTAGAGTTGAGAAGTTATTTTGAAATTGTGAAGAAGGTGTACGCCATATATATATATATATCAGTTTATTGTTAATCTAAAACCTTAATTTAACATGTCCTTCGGAGTTTGTAACGTGGGTTTCAGCCTTTCATTTTCACGTCTACTTTATAGTACACATAACCTATGGATAAACACCATGAATGTTTCATGTTTTCTGTTATGCATACAAATATATATATATATATATGTAGTATATGCATGGCTTGCCACTGTAATATCAAACTACGTGATGCTGAAGTGGATTGTGGCAACGATTTTCCGATACCACTTTGTTGACGTCCCTAAGTTCCAGTTGTTTGCTAAAAATCATTATAGTTTTCTGTCAGTCCGAAGAAGACAAATGTAGTGGGTTAGGTTGAAAGCGGCAGCCTGATGGCCAGCGTTTCATTTTTCTGGGTTGTGCCACCTGATTAGCATGTGTTACTAGCTACTAGATTCTCATGAAGACAACGTAAGTGCGAATTGCGTTTGCAAAATTTCGCCGTGTGTGGTGACTAAAATAATTTCGGCTGCCGAAAGGGAGAATATAGAATATGTTTGCATGTCCGGCTTTGATATGTGAATGCGATATTTGGCCTGTTCGTAGGATGATTCTTGTCTATCCACGCTATTCGACAGTTGCCTTCCTCAATCAACATGTATTAGACAAACTGATTTCTTGAACAACGCCAAAGTCCGTCGATACGTCTTTAGGAATTCTCCTAGCTCGTAACCGACGGCGGAGGTAATAAAAATGCGGTCTATGATGGCCAAGCCTTTTACATCAAATGTCCACATAGCGTCTGCTGCGCTGGTTGGAGGGAACTTCCAATGGTCGAACGATAGTGGACTATAAAAATATTGACCGTTCTGTTGTGTGTAGTTGGTAGGTATCGCCTGTCGGACTGTGATGGTCATAACCGTTTACATTATTGTTCAGAAATGCTATTCGGCTTGATAGTGTCTCGCATTTAGTTGCGAAGCCTTTTTTGCATTGATATTGATTCTTTATTTGAACTATATTTGTAGTCGGCTTAGAATAAGTAATTCCAGGACAACGTATGAGCAGTCGGAATGAAACTCTACCTACTAGTCAAATCACCGACTGATCACAAGTTGTTCTGAGAGTTTCGATTCTCTGCCGTGCACACTGTTGAGGTGAACGGTGGCCTGAGCCACAGTACCTTTTGGTCAGGCTCATGGCTGTTATGATGATGATGATGATGATGAACGACAGACCAAACGACGGTGACCGCAAATAGAGCTGTAGTCTGAAAGTGCTGAAAGCGAATCCCGAAAGTCGATCTTCGTTGGTTGTTTAGGATGGTCCGGAGTGGCGCGGAACTGATGTTGATGCGTTCACTCGTTGTCAGCTCATTTGATAGTTACATCATGAATGTATGGGTAACCGTATAGGTGTCCAGCACTTTTGTGGATGTCTTGCCTGGTAGTTTTCCCTCTTCCTGTCATGTCGTGTGCTTTATTCTAAAGTGTGATCTAGAAGAATTCTGTTTGTTATGAGCCACTACCTCCCGGGGGTAAGCTAACTGACACAAATAATGTGGAAGGCATTGACCCACCTGCCCCCTTTCTCAGAGGCGTGTGATTTGAGTTGTAGGTTGTGATTTTCTGTATCAGCCATAGAAAATGAGCAAGCTGTTGCCAAAAATAAAAGGAGGGAAATGGTATGGACATAACTGCTGGAAGTAACTATGTCTATACTAAACGTATTTGACGCTAACGTGCCTACATCTTACAAACAAACAATCGAACTATAAATAAAAGAAAGGCTTCGTCTAAAAGACAGCTTCCCTGTGGCTTCCATTGCCCGTACCGTTAGTTCACATACAACTAGGTCAAACAACAACAAAAATCACGCCTCTGAGTCCGACTAGTGGGTTTGCTTACTGCACATTTACAAGGCTGATAACAAAGTCATGCAAAGCCAATAGTTTTCATCACTTACGCAGGTGGGAGTGGTGTTGTTCTTTCCAGTAAAACCATCGACATGGTTGTCACTGAGATAAGGGTAAACGAAGTCCATACCCCGGGTGAATTTGTGAATGAGGCGCCGAAATGTTTGAACATCCTTACCCAACATGAATAATCTTTACGTAAGTCTGAAGGGGTTTAACGGGGTGATACCTTTGGCCTTGGGTACATTTATGGCGGCCACCGCAAGTGAGTTGCAAACGGTTGCTTCAACTGTAGCGACGGTAGGAATGATAATACCCTGCATTCACGGTATTGGATACTTATCGGTCATTGACACCTTGCCAGGGCCGCAGTAGCCGCTATGAGATCGCCGACCAAGTGGTTTGTTAGAAACCAGAGGCTGCGTTGATGCGTGAGATCCTTGAATGGACCAACAGTCCCGGAAGTCTACCGATACAAGGAGTCCATGATTATTATATGGTGTGTGATGTTAGAGGTCATTTTGTTTCATTTCAAAAATGAGCGGCGCGAACTGCCTGAAGGTTATAGAAAAAACGATTAGACTGCCGACAGGACGTAGACAGAAGTGGTGGCAGCAGCGTCCACAAAAATGCTGCCAGTACTTGAATTCATAACAACACACTAACCTCTGGTGTCATGTATCAACTAAAAGAACTTTATGGTAACAATGATAAGAGAGGCAGAAGCGATTGCGGAGATCAAAAAAAGGTCGTACCGGATGATCACCTCTGTTTTTAAAGAATTGTGACTGGAAGTTTGGGTGGCGGTCCCATTGGCACCCCGACGATGAGGACTGTTTAGTTATAGCGTCTCATCACGTGTCAGTGGGACTACATTGGCTTAAATGAGCTTGTTTGCTCCGCGTTCCTTTTCACGACTAAACCGGGTATATTCACATTATTAAATGTTTGCCTCCAGCAGGAGTGCACTAGTAGGACGAAATACTGTAGTTGACATACTACACCCAAGTATAAATGAACCAATGCGGTGAGTTGCTCCAGAGGAAACGGACTGTTGGATTACTAAAGACTTGACGTTTATTGTTATCAACAGGTATAACCTGTGATGAAGTAAAAAGGCGCGGGTCCATAAAGTGGACAATAGAAAACCGGCTAAGTACAGGAGAATGTAATCAATTTGAACGAACAGAGATGAAAATGGTTCTCAAATGCGTACTACCTCGCCTTATAAGCTAAAATCCGGAAACGGGGATGAAAAGTGTTCGGGTCCATTAGTTTGTAATTACAAACCGAATTTTAGCGAGGTAAGTTTCATTGCATTCATCATTTTGTAGAATTGCTACTGCAGTTTATCACTCACAGATCATTGTTCCCAAATCTTAGTAATTAAAGGCTAACAAGTAACGTTGAATCCTGTTTATTTATTTGACAGAGAAAGGAAAATCTACGGTTCATCTGTTTCCGACATGTAATGCAGAAAATGAATTGTGGGAATTCTATACACGTGAAGAAATTACATGCGTAGGTTGCACGGAAGCAACCATGTCTTATTAATGGCGTCCAGCCGTATAATTAAATTTAGGGTAGGAATGAGCCATCACAGGAGGTCGTTACAGAGTTCGTACACGGACAGTGGCAAGAACGGGCACCAATGATGCGGATAAAATTCAAGTCTAACCCTTCTTTTCAGAAAGATGTGGGTGTTAAGTCTGTATTAATGCAAAGATAGGTGTTCAGTATGAACAGCAATTAGTTTACAACTATACCACTGCCAGTTCCGCATCAGTAGGTGACACCAATGAGTAACTGGCATGCAACCACTCTCAATCGACGGAGGAAAGGAGTATATACTATTCTGTGTTAAGAAATTCACATGTCACACAACCTTTCCGTGTTCACTATCTGATAACCTCACAAACAGGCAATTGTGTTGCAAGTGAATGTAAGATAATGTTGTTTTTAGCTTCCATACGGTTTTAGGCACTTCATTTCCCTACCAATAACTACTACACGGACAACTCGCGGGAAAGCAACATTCAAACCATCCACACTATCTTTCTTGATGGGTTTGGTCATAAGAAACAGCTTAGAAAACAGACTCGACCTACGATGTTTGATCTGCTGGTATTCACCTTTATTTCCTCACAACTCTTCACTGGTTTGATCGCCATGTGATTACCGCATGAACGCTTGCTCGAAATACTGGGCATATGAAGCAAATAACCATTTCAGAATGATAGCGATCAAATCCTGTGGCATTACCTTTTTGAGTAGTCCCAATACTACCCGATTAAATTGGTCTGTTCCAACACCTTAATTGACAATAAAACCATAGTGGTCAACACTTGTGCTTTGCTGACATACAACCACGGAAGAAATAACAAACTCCATCTAATCGTTCCACGCTAATCCCACATGATACATTTGGGAATTCTTTGATCCAAAGGCTGCAAGGTACGATCTCCCTGATGTTGCTTATTTTATTTTAAACTCAGACGTTTCAGAAGATCAGTTGTATCTCTCCCGTTTTTTTAAAATTTAAACCGAAGCTCACCATTCACTTTATGGCCGTGTGGCAACTAGAAGTCACCGTTAACCACTACTGTAGCGCTATTTGTGATACTGAATGACTACCTAGACTACGAAACTTCAGACGTTCTCGCATTTGAGACTGACACTTTTGAACACATTGCAAAATATAACACACACCATAAGGCATATCATACAAAGATAAATCAGTACAATAGTTTGCACTAAGAATGAACTAGCTCAGTGAAGGAATGGATAGAATGGACAGAATAGATAGTATAGAACACTGCCATTTTAGCCAGACCGAATCGTTATGACTATGTAAACTAGTGTGAAAATGGATAAGTTGGAGACTTACCAGCCAGCTAGATGGTGAACAGCAAGAAGCGAATGTGCGTACCCCCAAGCTTCGCAAATCAAGTACAAGAACCGTGTACCTTCCATGTCTCTTCCGCTTCAAACAGTCTCTGCCGACCGCTTCTGTTGATTGTTTGTCCTGAAGTTTATGTAGATTAGTTAGCTGTTAGCCGGTTTTACATCTTATTTTTAGCTGCGCGTCCACCTCTGGTAGGACAGTATCATCTCTTATATGGAGCAGTTGACGTTTTCTGTTCTATCGGTTCAAGGGATGACCTGTCAATCCTGCGTTCGGTTGATAGAGTCCGTTTTAAAAACCAAGAACGGAGTTCACTATGCTAAGGTAAGTTAGTTATTTTCCACTTTAATCCCTGATCACTTTAAGTTTAACAAACCTTTAAATGTTGTGATATATTTTTCCACGCATCAGGTTCACGAGAAATGTTCTTTTACAGATCTGTTTAGAAGATGAATACCTGTAGTTGGTAGAATGCCAAAGTCACAATATTTATGTGAACATAAACAAACATGTTTGATGACAAAAGAGAAATTCACTGGTCTGGGTAAAAATTCGCAAAAAATTCTAAGTCTTTTATCAGTTGTTCTACGACAGTTTCGTATGACCGCCTGGTTGTTTTCGGAGTTCGGTTGCTTACTTACGTATGCTGATACCAAAGTTTACCCACAGAAACCTAATTGGATGATTGCGCAATTCACCGGTAATCATAATTTATATCTCCACAGTGTACACTATAAACCGTTTGTGCTTGCGCATCTAAGTTCGACTTGCTTGAACATAGCGCATTCAATCATCTGTATTCGAAGACATCGTTCACTCCTGTCAATGTAGTTGAGACCGAAGAGCCTGTTTAATGTCCTGGTTATCAAAAATTTCACACTTGTGCACAGTTGTACCCAATTTCTACTAGCAAGGTACACTGAGTAAGGTTAGTTGTGATGATGTTGATTTAGAATAGCACACAACCTTGTCTACTTAGCCTTGACCTACTTTCTGTTCTCAGTTAACGCTTCAATTCTAAATTTACGGTTTAGGTAATTTCAACAATGTGTGCGAAGGTGTTTCTAGCAGGGCAACTTCCAATCGATGCAGCAAACTTAATTCCTGACTACGCCGTTGAGGGTCAACAGTTGGCAGGTTTATTTCTTGGTTTTCTCCCCCGTACTATCCTTTCTTGTCAAGTGTTGAACGGCCCTCGATACAATCAGTCATCAAATTATTCGCATACTTGTGCCTACCCTTTGTTTTCTGAGGCTTAAGAACACTTGTCCTAAAACACTAACTGGAGCCAATGGTGGTTTCCATTTAGTTTTTTAATTGAATTGCTTCTGATACAGTTCATAGGTTTGACTACATCATGGACTTTCAACGGCTTCAGGTTGATCAGTAGCCACTCAAGTCAGCTTCATGCATGTTTTTCATAAGGGGGTTGCTGCTCATTAAACACAGGAGCGTGACATGCTGCGTAACCTGATGAACTAGATCAACGGAACTCTTCGTGGGAGGTACAACGGTTACATTGTAAAGCTTGTTTGCATGTGTATGGCTAGCCTGAACATCTTGTGTACTTAATTTAGTATTTGGACTCGCAGACTAAGCGGTGTGTGACTAGTGAACTATTAGCAACGGTGCGATTAATACGTCTGTTTCTTCCTCGGGTGAGAAGCCCTCTTACTAAACAGTTTACTTCGCTTGACAATGAAAACCACTCATAAAACTGCACTTCCTTGAGACCCAGTGGGAACCCGCGGCGGCACAGCGACACTGATACCGTTCTTCCGGTCACACGGTTGCGGATTCGAGCCTGTTTGCCTCGAATGCTCCGATCTAGGCGTGATCATCTTAACGGTAATTCAGGCCCATGATAGTAAATGGTTTGTGATGTAGTAGTTAAAAAGTTAATTGCAGTATAATTTTTGTGAGTGGTGATCTTTAAGTACGTATCAACTAGACCATGGACTCACCATCAGGAAGTTTCATAATTCTGCTAAACTCTGTGTTTGTGTAAACCGTAGTAGTTTGTAGAATTGCTTTGTATGGTATGTTTCTTTTAGCTTCCCTCTGACTTGAAGCGTTGTGAAAATATGCGTATGATCAATTACTCAAATTCCGTACCTGCCTGATTCAGTTCAGTGCAAAGGTCCCCCATTACTGCTCATTCTTCTGTTGTGATTTATACACATGACCAACTCACGGAATGCTATGAGCAGAACCCGACCTTTTATATACTAAAATGTTCATTAATAAATCTAAATATATTCAGAATAGTAGGAACTATGCAGTTAAAGGAATCGTGTATCGAATGTGCTGTATCTCGGCGTGCAACAGATGTTGTTAGCGCGAAGATGTCTCCAGAGTTTACCCCAAAATCGGATGCATTTGCGTTAACTCGGGTCTCTTCTAGTTAATTGGCAGGCTTTGTTTCTGTGAAGATTACCCATATAATAGTCTGCTCTCGTGAGAACGAAACGCAATATGTGAAATAGTCAAATTCACAAAGTGAGTGCTTTTCATGAACAATTATAATTCGAGGAGCATAACGGTAGCGTTTCGCTACACTTGGAGAATCCCTGTACAGCGAAGCAGCTGAATGTCCGAAAAAAGCTTGTGATATAACTACTACTTGTGACCACCCAAGACTTTCTGACAAAACGTCGTTCACTTTCTGTTAGATAGAAGCTGTTTTATGACCACCTGATTTCGGAAAATGCTTCAAGGTGATCTCAATGCCGCCATCACGAGTCAGTCACAATTCTTGGTCTTCTAGCTATATACTTGCATCCTCCAGTTGTTTGTAGGGTGCACAATTCACAACCAAAGTGACTGTCAATGAAGGCTTTTATGAGACAGATTTTGTTCTTCGAATGATCAGAGTGTCGTCGTCTAATTTCTTCACGATATCTTCAGCTGTTTCATATTGTTCTTGATAGAAACATGGAACTTCAGTTCGTATGCCTCAGAGAGCAATACTCAGTGATGACGATAATTCGTCGAGAGATATTAAAACGACGAGGGGACGACTCTGTGATAGCATCTTGCTTAAACGTTTTTCACAGTGACAGTCAAATAGTCCACTTTAGTGTAAGATGAACGGATTACTTTCACAACACAGCGGACAGCATGCACCACGCAGATCAACTTAACCATTTTGGGACAAACCAGCTATTGTTTTAACCACGTATTGAACCATGTGTGCCAATAACAAACAGGCACGACCATGGTAGACAGTGGTTGACACAGCAACTGAGGACGTTGTAGATCGCCTAGGGGATGATATATGGGTTTGTCTAACCAAACAATGGGCATGGGTGGAATAGGCATGCCACTACAGCGAGTATCAGTGCACACCTTTCAAATATAGGGATTTATTTCATCGGTTGTCCCGCCAACGGCGTTGTACACATTTCTGTAGTAGGAATTACGAATTAATTTTTCGTTTTTGGTTTTGCATATTTTTGGGTGTGCTTTTCAGTTTGTAAGTGCTGTCTGTCGCGTACTGAGCTACCCAATCGAGAAAAATCAGAACAGAAATTCGAGTGGCACTAAGCAATCTTAATTTATTGGAAAAACAGCACCCTTTTATAAAGGAACAACAGACTGCTATTAAGCGACAGGCCTCCTCACATTCTGATTGGCCAGTTGGTTGCTGTGTTGTTCTACGACCTTGTATCTAGCATCCCGGATGTTCCAAACAGATACGCATTCAACAGCAGCTAATCGCCATCTTTGATTAGTTGATGCCAGTTTGACCATAATTCCCTCTATAGCAGCTTGTGCGCGAACACTGGTTGGCTGAACCTTCCCCAATCAAGAGACCGCTCCATTTCAGACTCATTAAAATGTCCCACTTAAAATTTCTTCTCAACACTTTGTTCGACTGTACACGTTGTAAGAAGAAACTTCTAACTGTTACCAGCATGTTGTCATCAAGTTCACTGGGAAACTTTATGGAACATTGTGTAGCAACCAGTTTCCTATTAGGCAGGTCGTTTTAACGCACCGATTATGGCTCGGAGTTAGTCTACAGCTGCAGAAAAATTGGGACGAAACTAACCAGAATGTAACTGCAACTGAGCGCAAGTAAAACACGCACTTAGTCAATCACGAGGATGCGTACATGTTTGGTTTGTAGTCGCGCACTTCTCCGTCTGGCTATGTTGTTTCTTTTATGTAGTGTCCTTCATGGCAATCAGTCTCCTGAATCACTTCTGTTGTTAAGGCGCTATACTCGGCACCAGATGATCTTGAAGCTTTTGTCATCACTGCTACCAATCCCAACGATTGGCCATGAAATTAACCCTTAGGCACCATTTGCATCAAGGTTAATTGATTTGCGCAAACTGGCCTAGTACCTCAGACTGTGATAGGCAAGAACTTAAAAGTGGTGCATAATGGAAGTTGTTTCTTTTAAATTGTTCATTGGAGAACTGACATCCTTCTAAGCAGAAACGGTAAGACTGATTTACAAATCCATCATGCCTTTCTTGATCCTAATATTTATATGCTAGTATATGCTACTATGCATACATCAATTACAATGACCGGTTTTATGTATTTATTGAGAATACTATCCCAGATATTCAGTTGAATATGCCTAGGTGCACTTTGCATACATTCCGAACCAAAATAGTTGGTGTTATTATATTATTGTATTATTATGCCGCTGTGTTATTGTGATCATTATCATTATTGTTATTATTTTAATGTGTTAATTGGTTATGCCATAGCCTTCTGGTAGCCGGAAGAAGTTCGTACCGGTGTGAAGGAAGGCTAATACACAACAGAAAGACTATCCGGTTGTTCGAACTGCCTTCAAGACTGTTATAATTCATAGTAGTAATGTACTTCACATGTTAAATGTCATTACTGTTGTCCGTTATCAATGGTTTTCTTCATATTCAATAACCTATTCAGATCGGATAAATAATTTGTAAAATTTTGAGCTTTTGAAGCAGGCGAAGCCGACGTCAAACGTAAACCAACACCGATAACTATCGTGCACGACTGTTTGCACGTTACTTAGCAAAATTATTATTAATATTTGTTAATCCTTTTTGATGGCTGATTTTTCACGCCAGCATCTATTTTGATTCAATCGATAGTTCTCGCGGCATAGCTGAGTGGTCTGTTTTGTCCCTCAACATCGTGAGCTAATCGTTTTAGACAGTTCTCCAATTTTAGTGGTTTCGTTTCAAATAATTTTCTAAGTTTTATAGCATCAGAGGGCCACACTAAGTATACGCTCTCATGCCATTGTAACCCTCAGACTCCAGATGTACGCGCGTAATGAAGTGCAGTTCCATAACCAGTTGTTTAGCTCACCTTCATACTTATCTGCCTGATAAACTTGCTGACCCCTCGGACCTCGGACACTTTATGTCACATGCCATCCGCAAGATTTCAGTCGGATGGGATCTGACAACTACTTAGTATACGTCGAGGATTCTAGAGCGCATGATTTTATGTTGATGCTTGACTGAAAGAAGCTTCTCGGCTGAAGAGAGTGCTTACTTTCGACTAGACATGTTATCTGAAGAGGCATCGGCGCAAAATCGTTTATTATTTTGTCTGAAGACCCTTTGTTATCTTTTTTTCATTCGTTCTCGAGCTCCCAGTTGTACACGTTTTTAACTGGTGCCGTTTAGTTTCCTTCCAAACGTTTATATTCGCTTCCAAAAGGCTATTCTGTTCACCGAATCGGTTATGGATTGATCATTACTGATTTCAACAGACAAAAAGTTCGTTTATACCACTGCTACCGAGTGAACATTGTGAACATTCAGAGGAGTTCTATTTAGGATACTCGGGCCCTCAACCCTATTCCACTCTGTTCAGTGTCACTGTCGTCATTCTCACAACACAGTGCCGAAGGCTGCGAATTTTATTGGCCGCTGTCGTTAGACTGAAATAGGTTTCACGGCCGGGTCTTTGTTTTTGACCAGCACGTGCTCATTCTCATTCTTAAAAGTTGCTAGACTACCAGGTTGATTGGCTGTGATTAACGTATATACTTCATTTTACTGTTCTGTGCACAATCGTTTTTAATTGCAGGTGACACTCGAGAACGCTCAAGCCGTCGTGGTGTATGAAAAGATATCGAGCTTGTCTGCTCAGTTTCTATCTAAAGCTGTGTGTGAATTGGGCTTTGAGTGCGTCGCACTGGATCCGGCTACTGTGTACCCTGAGCTCACAGGGGTTTTGGATGCCCAGGTCGCTTGCGCTACTTTTCAGTGTCAGACTTCCCCTCCCCACTGTCTGTCTTGCATTCCCGGTGTGATCGCGGTGACCGTCGATTCCGAGCAGTCATGCGTTCATGTCTGTTATTGTCCGACCGTTGCTTCACCTTCATGTATGTGAATCGTTTTCTGTTTGCATTTCATGTGTCTAACGTTCTAGCAGATGTAATTCATTATATCCTTTATTTGCATGTCCAACAGAAACACTTGCATTTCTTCTACAGTCTCTATCCTTTTGTTTGATCATCTTCACTGTAGCATCATCACTATGTTATTACGACTGGAATCTGAAGTATGTGACATCACCAGACTTTCCGCGTGTGTTTTATCGAACGTTTTGCATGGCCAGTATTTTGACCGGATTGCGTAGTGTATTATGTTTGAATGACAAGCACTTGCCTCGGTTGACTACAATCGCAAGTTTAACACGCTGCGTTTTGTTGATTGTCCAGTTTGACGGAATGTAAGTTGCACGTACAATCGTGTTCACTGAAACCGGCCAACTTTGTAGTTTAGATGCCGCATCAAGATGTGTCGCGACTAGTGCAGTTTAGCGATTCGTTTCTTAAACTCTTCAGTTACATGTGCACTCTTTCATGCTCTTGTGTGTCTGATGTACAGAGTACATACTTTTGCTGTCAGATATAACTTAGTATCCTAACAGGAATTCAAAAACATCTTCTATAAAGACAACTGGTGATTTGGATAGGTTGATTTTATTTACCGGCAACGAACGATACATCGTACTCGAACCACACACTTTTCTGTTTCTGAGCTAATTAAGCATACTCTTAGGAAGTTGTAGAATTCTCCTTCAACCTAATTGACGCGTGCGTTCTATGTGTAGCTTAAAGATGTTTTATCTTCCTGGAAAGCAGGCGACAATATATTCTTCCCATAGCCCGCTGACGTGCACCACAAGGGTTTACTTAAAATGACAAGGTCAGTGGTGCGAATGAAAAATACACGTAAATAAGTTTGGATCACTGATCACGTAAGCTGTTCGACAGAATGCTCCGCACCAAGCGATAGAACCGCTGAATGTCAATGATCTTTGTGACATCGACATCATGTGCGAGGAGGCTATCGTTTATTCACTTATACACAGTTTTTAACGAGTTGAACACGAATATTGGTCAAAACACCTGGTCTGTATTCTCAGCTAATTTGGTTGCCCTGTGGACGTATGTGATTGGTTAGGTTTTCGATTTAATCCTAAGTTCAACACCAACAGCTTTTAAGCGTTTACTAAATAGCCTCTTACTGAGTGGAAAACATTGTTACAAACATGCAGAAACAGCTTATTCGTCGACGTGAAAAGAGTGAACGAACCAAGCATAATAATCAGTGGTGATGGTGAAAATTTTGTTAAGGAGCTAATAAGTGTATTTGTACTTTATTTTCATTGGAAGTTTCACACAATTCAGCCATAGCTGACCAAAGTCAGCTGGCGACCTATTACTTCTACGGGCTCCTGCGCTTTTCTGTAACACCGTAGGTGTGCATGTGAAGATTTTAACTTTGATATCTGACAAACAGCCAATCCAATGTTTGTTTGTTCATGTCCAGCTTGAATAGATCTATCTAATCACCCATCTTAACTAGGGAGATACTCAGCCTCATCAACATCTTATGCAGTTGCCATATATCCTTATCTCGACCTGTACACACTTCATTGTTTAGACAGACTCAATCTATTTTGTCGTCAGTTTCCTCTGGCTTTGTCCAACTTCGTGCGTCGACTCCAAATCCACTGTTGCATAATTTCATTTTCAAACGATGTTACTTAATAAGTAGCTTTTTCTGACACCGTTTGACTCTCTCTAACTGCTTACTCGTCAATGCTACTGGTCTTCGACAAGCGATCACTGCCCGCCTACCTGAGATACTCACTTTTTGCCGTTTCTTGCCATCTCATCCTGTGACCTTTGTTTTCAGTCAGCGCGGAAAGCATTTCATACCTCGTGAGATAATACACAGCTGTTGCATTTCGTGGTTTCTCTGTTTCAACCAGCCAGCCATGTAAACCGTCCAGTGTGCATGAAACTCGTGTCTATACGCCGTTAATTTATCAGCTTGAGGTGGTCGAGCTAATAAGGACGCACAGCAATACGTAGCTGTAAGAATCAGTTTCATTGACCCAACGTACGGATATCTGTGTGCGTCCCCATTCCACGTCTAGTTTATTCAGTCCATGATGTGAAACAAACGCAGTAGTTGCATGCTACGATTCCGGTGCCGACTCGGCGGTACTCTTTCGAACTAGCTGACTATCATCATCATCATTATCTCTTTCAGCTTTGAGCTATACCCATGGGCACTTTTAAGGGGCTGTCGCTACTACTGGCAGTAGTTCCTGAAGTAGCAAGTTAATAAGTACAAATGCGTGAAGTAGAGAAGAGTGAGAAAGCAAAACAAATACAAAAACAAGCTCCGTGAAAAAGCTTGACAACCTTGCGATACAAGCTCGCCACTGACTACGACACAATGTCGTGTCCGAGAGCGTTTCCAACCAGCGCTATGAATGATCGTGAACTTCCCAACCGGGCAGACGATGCTGTCGGTTAGCCGCCAATTTTAACGGCACCCAGTTGGAAGCCTAGAGTAAATTTTGTTTTGTTTGCTAATCCACTGTGTTTTTTGGTTAGAAGTGATGAGAACCGTCTTTGAACATCCCGAAAACGATAAGAATCACCTAAAATCTGAGCAAAGAAAGTAGCCGGTTTTGGTGAAGGAAAAGCATTGGCAGGTCTTAACACCAACAGATCACAACTTTTGCGTTCAGAGAGACCTTTATGCCGTCATCTTTTCGTAAAGGAAGTTGTTTGCTATCGTGTAAAACTTTATCTATCTGCTTGAGCTTGCTTGTCTTTGGTTTGTCATTTGTCATGTTGTGGTCGTGTGCTTAACTTAACTGGACTTAACCGGAAAGACTCGTTAGCATCCATTTACCTTCAGAGATGACATCTTTTTATGCGACAATTTCTTGTTACCCGGTCCCCCTTGCCACTTCTCTTTTTTCCTCTGTAGCGATCGTTAAAAGTGCTCATGAAAAGGGATTTTTACTGGATTGCAAACAGATGAGTTATGGATTATTGGCACCATGCTCTTCGACCATCCCTACCAACGGTATTTCAGCTGCTTCTGCATCAGATGAGTCTTCTAACCAGAATGTACCATTGAATTCTGCTGAATTGCGAAGCAGTTTTTCACCTGTAAACCCGAACGCAATGTTCACACATGTCCTTTTCGTTCAAACAAAACAAGCCATACATCAGCGAAAGCTCATGGATCTCATACATTCCTTTTGGCAGTCCGCCGAGTTCTCACTCGAGCTTACCCCGCTGACGTCCTCTTTCGAATCGGTCAGCTTTATATTTGAAGCCCGCATGAGCTACCATAATGCGTCAAGCGGTTCGAACGAAGGTGACGAACAGGCCATTGTACAAGCTTTGAAAACTACAGCCGATCGTCTAACAGCTGTTGGTATACCCAGTGCTCGCATTGAGCTACCAGTAAAACCCGACGATGGTCCATCCTTGGTAAGACGTCGCTATATAGCACGGTCGATTCAGTGAACGTGATATTTTGTTTATGGTCTGTTGATCCCGTTGTATGCTAATTAGTTAATGCACCCACGGTCTCCGATAATTTGTCAGTTTAATTCTGCACGTCCTATCAGAGTAACGTTGAGGAGTTTCTTGTGGAGTGTGTGGATTCACCGCCGACGGTTACTAGTTCACATTGTTCCACCTTGCTGTCAATTCGAGGGAGTGACTTATTTGAATAATGTTGTGTTTTCAAGCGTTGTAAAAAAAAGTTAGCTGACAGCCTTTTTTCGTTCGTTTTATTACACAAGGAAGTGTTCAGTGCTTTTTATACCCCGTTTTTTACTTTAAAATCTGTATCTCAGGATGTCATCATATCTGTATACGGAATGCACTGCAAGTCTTGCGTCCGGAAGATTGAAACTCACTTTGGTCAACTTTTGAACAGTGACCGGGCGCAATCGCATCCACAACTGACCAAGTGCACCGTCTCACTTTCACAGAAAGAGGCCAGGATCGGTGTGACTCTCCCGAAAGAGTTGACTTTCATAACAGGACACAAAGAGACGCTGCAGTTTACACCGGAGACGCGACTGTTACAAATCGCCAGCAATCTGTTGAACATCAATGTGGAACAGCTGCATAAAGAAATTTCACAGCTTGGATTCCGTACTTGTCCCGCTGAGATTGTTCCGGAATTAACAAGTGAGTATTCACTTTATCAGAAGACTCACCTGTTGACCTGTTGGTTCACGATATGTTCCAGCCGATCTGTAGGAGACAACTGCATTAGCTGACTAGCCCTTCTTTCGGTTCGACACTAAAACGGCTACCCATTTGTCAACATTGTTCTCGAACTCCATTACGCTTGTATTTGTCAACTATGGATCCAGAATTATTACCAAAATTCTGCCTACTTAATAGACTATGTATATGTAGTTATTATCAATAGTTTTACTCTAATGTTCTCCAGACTCAACGCTCAGTTTATACCTACATTACTAGAAATAACTACACGGTCAACCATAGATTGCAACGTGATAGCTATTGTTTAACTTGGAAAGCTTTGATAAACTATGTAGAAACACGAAGAGCGATGTTTGACGCATTTTTATTATCTAAACCCCCCAGATGTTTTGTCAGTCGGCGTTGTTTTTGTTTCAGCAAATAATGGTAATTGCATTAACTTCAGATAATTTTAGTGAATCGTGTGATCGTGTTTAAGCTGAGGAGCACTTAATAGTGTGCGTGCACCAGATTGAAAAGATCTTACATCCGTTTTAAATGTGGAGTTAATCAGGAAGTAGTTCAAGACCGCCGCAGCACTTCTCATTGTTTCTCAATTATTTGTGCAAACCTGTAGATTAATGTCTTATTCCTTTCCTGCCTTGAGAATAGCATTTTGGGTAGCGCGTTTGAAGACACAACAGCGATTTGCCAGTCACCGATCTCAGGTATCAATCAGTTAATAGGCTCCAACCATCTAATTTACAACGGAGAAAGATGCAATAACCATTGTTCTCTAGGTATATACTTTTCGACGAAACACAGGGCGAAGTATTTGAATCACAGTGTTTTGTAGAGGAGCAATAAATGGTCGTATAATTGTTTCACGTCTCTCTTCTCCATCTTGTGAACTTACTGGTATCATTGGAACCATTCAAATTAAACGTTATGATTTCTGCTTCAGATCATATATGCGCATAAAATAGAGGCTTTGAGTTGAAACGTAGCCGTCATACTGTAAAATTACAAGTAGCCTTACAGTTACTTAGCGAACTGCATTCAGCTTGATTTCCGGGGTACAGTAAATTCCGCGCATCAAACGTTGAACTTGCACAGTTGTCAACTCTGACGTGCTCCAGTTTTAATCAAGACAAGCTTGAATACATGTATTTCACCTGACAGGTGAATTGGCATCTTGAGAAAATAGCCCTTAAAATGTTAGCCTTCAAATATATTTACATGTAATTTATATATATATATATATATATATATATATATATATATATATAGTCATACTGTTGAAAGAGAACAAACGTTTTTCGTTACGTAGTTCATTGATTTTTCACTTTTTTGTACATTACGAATGTACATTACGAGAATGACAGCAAGCGGACACCCTATTTGTATTTGGGTAGGCAGTAGTTCAAACGTCTGAGGAGCTTGTGAAACGAAAGCGCTTGAAACAAATATAGTTTGTAGTGGGTGTAAATCTAGTTGTATATCTTACAGGAACGTTTTTGGTGAAGTGTTGACCATTTAGAAGAATGGAACTAGACTAGGTCAATATAAATTCGCACAAGTATTTAGTATTTGGCTGGAACACCTGCCAGAGCAGATAAGGATCTGTAGAATCAATGAGGAGACAAGAATCTGGGACGCTGATTACTAATTTTCATGTGTAAACGTGTTATGTATTAGATGAAAAATAAGGCGCAGAAACTTTCCGCTGTTCCTCACTACAGAATTGTCTGTGTAGACAGTGACCGTTCTTGAACATGGAGAGAAAAACTCAAGAGTGTAACCTCTTAGGAAGCATTATAGCTGTTAGCCATAAACGTCTATGGGTGGCCTAGCGGAGATTCATTTTGTTTTCTGTCGACGAGAGATACTTGAATCAGCCAGAGGTGGGCAGAATTTAAGCCATTAGTTTTTAGATATTTACCGTGTATTTCCCTCAAGAATGTCAGATGCGGTGTTTGTATTCAGTAGACGTAACCATAACATCCATCAGGGAAGGGGGAAATTGGTTGAAATAACGAAGACAGTGAGCCTAAGTAAGGTCGATTTGTCTGTTAAGAAAAATGTGTTCCACCGTTGATTACAAGCTACAGTTGTATTCCGAAAGAAAATCTAAAAAGTTTCAAGATGATCGGATTGCAATTGGTTGCACAAATCTGAATACAGTCACTTCTTTTTACATGTGCAATCAAAATAAGATGCATCCAATGAAGTCGGCAACTGTAACAAGCTTTTACCAGGATTGGGTCGCTTTTTTGGGCAAATTCTAGCGAGTGTTATGCTAATTGGCAACAACTACAAAACCGGTCGTGTGCTTCCGGTGACTTCACCGCTAAACACTTTCTATTTATCCTATCGTACCTTATATAAAGTGTAATGCTATCTAGGAGGTTGAGGCAAAATGAGCTTCTACACCGTTCCAGTTAAGGTTGTTAACATCCACATTGATCTACGGACTCCAGTGAGTCTGAGATCAATAGCACAACCAATTCACCAGTGAGTTGGTATCTAGAAGTATAGCGAGGACAGTGTGAGTTGCATGAAGTGTAATTCACAACCTATTTTCCAGGATGAACGATTCTCACCAATTCTCCTTTCCTGTTCTGTATTGTTAATACGACGCTTGCTGTGTCCCGATTGACTGCTATGTTACCACAACAATGTAACCAGTGCTGATATCCCATCATAAACCGGAATATACAGAGCTGGAGAACCCTAATCAGTGAATGAAGCGCGAGTTTAGCGCCTCCGTTCGACGTGGGTTAGTGCAAAATTGGTTATCTGTATGCTAAAACTATGTTCCTTTGTGGGAACAGCTTTTGGTTTTTTCCTGCCGTAACTACGCCCTAATTCTTCTCGTCAAAACAGAAATGCCGTTGTGGTAAGCGGCTGTCTTCGCCATCTGTTTCTCAAATCAATAAAAGCACTGAGGTTATTCCGTCCAAATATATCGGAGTTAAACGCGATATTTCTTAAGTACTTGTTGGTATGATAACTTTCGAGTGTTCGCTCAAATTCCGATCGTAAAATTGAACTGGAAGTTGACTGAGAGTTAAATCACATGGGAAGGATCAAGTGTTTGGTAAGTCTAAAGTGCTTGTTGTTGACCTGTAACCATGTGAAAGGCGAAAATATTTACACATCTTCGAAACTTTAAACTTTTGTGACTACGATTAATAAAATTCTGAAGGACCGGTGACTCACAGCTGTATGATGTGCAGGACAGTTTTTCTTACGTTCCCACCTGGGTGATTTTATTCAGTCCAGCCGTTTACACCTAAATTTTCCAAGTGTCACAGCAAATGAATGGATCGCAAACTTGTTGTTTGATGTTGTTTGACAAACATTTATGAAGCCCACAAATTTTATTTAAGTTTCCTCTTCTGTCTTTTTGAAGCCTCTTCTGCTGCCTCACGCTTGGATGCTCACAGAAATAGCGATTCTGACGTTGCGGATCGGCTTGTCCTCAAAACAGCACACTCCACTTCCGAATTAGAAAACAATCGGTCACTCGCACACATGACCACTCGTGCTGTAGCTTCCACCGAGCAAGAGTTGGTAACGATTCCGCTCACCTCACCTCCCGATCACACGGAATTTTTTACTCGGTCAATCGCAAACCATCTTCCGAGTTCACAAAAACCCAGGCCCCCAAGCCTGACTGGAGCGAATGAATCCGTGGGTGTAGTGGCACGATGTCTCCTTCGTGTTACAGGCATGACATGCAGCTCTTGTGTTCATTTGATTGAACAGAATCTTGCAAAACTTAAAGGTATTTGCGACTATTTGCTCCCTGTCACCTTGATATTTCCAAAAGTAAATCGCACTCCTATTTATTTTTCATTTACTTCTTGTGAGTTGTTCTTAAGCCGCTTCTTCACGCCAGATGCCTCTTATCCAACATTTTACATTCCCCTCAACGAAGCCTTAAGAAACGCCACTTGCTGTTTAAACATCTCAGAACGGTATTTATACATATATGTTTTACTGCGAATATACCTCCTTAATCATCCCTACCGTGAACCTTGCGGTTACAAGTTCGAGCCCAGCCACTTGAAAAGGTTGAGTTGTATTACGCATCTCGATTGCGACTGAATGTTTTGCACGCTTCGTAACGACTTGTAGTTTGGGGGACATCATCATTATCGCAACGTCCAAGGGCTTGACCAGAAAGAGTCGCGGTTCAGGCTACGACTGACCTCAACAGTGTTGGAGAATATCCCAGAAGCAGAAAATGTCACTCAGAATGTTGAAAAACACAACAGCAAAAGACTGAGCGGAAGAACGGAAAAAGATACTAATGAAGAAACGACATTGACCGCAGCACACTGACTTCTGGGGTGTCTTTTTAGCCAACGATTTCAGTGATCACGAGAAACCCAGCCAGGCAGGCGACACCAACTCATTTTACTCAACGGAACAGTCGGGGCCCTGAAACTAAATGACCACGTCGTTGCTTGATCACCACGTGGTTTTACCCAACTGTTGGTGATCTCACTATATAATGCGTGGCACGATAAACACTCAGTTGGCATGCAGAGTACGTGACCAAACGATCTCAGGCTGTGCAACAAGATTCGTCGGTCAATCGATTACTCATCCCGAGCGTTCCTGAATACGTGCCGGCTAACAAATTCATTGCGCAACTAATCATCCCACTTGATATGGGCCAATTGGCGGGGACAGTTATATTCAAACACTGAAAGTCTGTTTATAACTTTACCGCGAACAGGCCACGTTTCCAAACCAAAGAGCATAACAGAAAAAACATAAGCATTATATACCGTTTCTTTAAGAGGCAATCGGGTTTCTTTTCGATGTAACAGATGATGCGGATTTTCAAGGGCAACTCGTGCTATTGACATCTTCACTCATATCACATCAGTACTATTACAGACTGACTGGATGGTGAGGTCAATTGTTCAGGCGTATCCGAATCTCCGACTGGCTGTCTTTTAATTGGACAGTGGTTGCTTTTGGGTTTATTCACTTCGATCTGTCGACAGGTTCAACCTACTATGTGCTTACTGTGTTTGTTCAGTAGAGGACTGTATTTCGGGGAATTTACTTTTTTTAATTCTTGTGAACCGTTCCTCATTCGGTCTTTTGGTTTTTACGAGATAGAAGTTATCGCAAATCAGTCATGCTGTTACCTCCTTTCTGTGTGATATTCTGCGCTTTGATTCATGGCAAATTTTCATGATTCGTTTATCATTTGTCGGGATCTAGATAGCCTACACAATGTTGTCGTTATGTAAACTACTGTATTATTCCTCTTTATCATTGTGACTTTGTAGTCTCACTGTGTAGCCGTCTACCTGTTTCCTTTTCTAACTCCCTAGAGAAGTTTGACATTGCTTTGACCTCCATCCTTTAACGGATGTGCACTTTTCGGAACACGTTTACATCACTTTAGTTTTCAACAACTTTCGGACCTTGCCGTCTTGGTAGGGTGTTGATTCGAACACGATTTTTGAAGTTCTGATAACCATTTCTGTAATATAAATTGAGATTTAATAACCACCACAATTTCACTCGGTTTTTTATTTTGAACCACTGGTGAAGTTACCGTGAGTGTAACATCTTACGTGGTAAGTCGCACTGGGTCGTATTCGTTTCTGTCAGCTTCATTAAGCGGTGGAGACCGAACTAATTATATGAACAAGTGCTTCAGGTAGTAATATCGACGACTGGCGATTGGAAACATAGGTCTATTGCACTTACATTTCATATTCACACGGATAATCCGGTAGCACAACGTAGACTTTTGACTGTAAATTTGTAAACTGTAACATCTCTTCAACGCTGTATTTGCATTCACACTAGGCGTAAACAGTCTGTTCGAGGCTCCTTGTAGTATTCCTGTTTGGCATGTTTTCTATTCTAAGATTTCTTCTGAGATATTCCACGTCGTTGTTAAAGCGAACGACGGCCCGAGCCACAGCACCTTCTAGCCAGACTCATAGCCGTTATGAATGAATGGCAAGTGATTGTAGCGTCCACGTTAACCATATGGACAACAACCCGTTTGATTTTTCATGTTCTGAATGATGCTGCCAGAACCCCTGGCCTAATGGACGGAAGATTTGGTCCTTAACCGAATTTGATGGTCACATCTAGAGAGGCACTCGATTTATGTGTAATGTAGATTTCGAATTAACAGTTGGAGACATTAAGGCCATTTCAAATTGTCTTGTATCTACCATCGGCCGTATACGCCACTATCGTACGAATTGTACGGAAGTCAGACGTGAAGAAGACGCTGGATCATAAGCACAAATTACATACCCGGTGAATTTGGATCACAATTCAGTTTTAGCTAGACCAGCACTCGGGGTTAGCAGCCGTTTGACAGCGGATGTTACATTCAGTAGAGAAACTCTTTTTCAGTCCGTTTATTATCTGTTTTACAATGAAGGCGTGCGAGTCCGATGACTTATCTGTTCCACTTACGTACCGTTTTCTGGAGTTTTACGGACTCATTGAACATTACATCCGTTGACTTGACCTGATGCGTCTCACCGGCTTATCTGTTGGACGTTTACATTTATCATGGTTTTTCGATTCGCTCATCTCTGTGGATGAAGTCACATCTCTTGGGTGCGTGCGAGTCCAGGGAGTGACTTTTAAAATGCTTCTATTATGTGTAGTCTGATAATAGTAGCTGTCTACCCATCACTTTGCGCTAATCCAACACTATATCATGCCTTCAGGTGTCCACTCCGTACACGTTGCACTACTGGCCATGAAAGCTGAGGTCATATACGATCCTTCGCACATCACTGCAGACCAGATCGTCAAACGTATTATCGATTTGGGTTTTGAAGCCGAAGTATTGAGTAACGCTGAAGACACAGAAAATGGTGAGGACAAAGCAACGCTACAATTGCTGGTGAGTCGAATATGACTGATCGTAAAATCAGACGGGACTAAGGGAAGTCATATCACATAGTGTTGTTATGTTCTTATTTGATAATTACGTCAGCCAAACTCGATATACACGTTACAGAGGTAGTCAGAGTCAACTAACTACACAAAGGAAGAGGTGCACCATCAGGCCCATTACAAATGATAAGACTAACGAACACGAACCCAAACTACTCAGTAGGTCGTGGTTGTAATTTACGTAACTACGCCACACACACGCGTGGTAGTTGCGTTACATTATCTTCTCCCTATGGGAGGGCACTACTTTCATTGCTCCATGATATGCGTAAATCGACCGATGCTATTGTCTGTGAGCGCTTCCAGAGAACATCGTGGGTCATCGCAAAGGTTACTATATGTGTAAGCTTGTGTATCTTATGTGTTAATGCAACGTGCATACACCGCAATGCCTCGTTGAACCGACGTTGTTGGCCAGATGCACGTGATAGCAAGCTCACTAGACCGACAATTATCCTCAAACGGCCTCAAGCTACTAACTATTCGGGTTTGATCACCAACTGTGAAATATGCTCACGGTGAATACAGCCGGGGACAACGGACTCAAAAGGAAGGATCGCCGCAACAACTCTGTAGAAAAGGAAAATATATGTGAACTGGAGCTAAAAATAGTTAGTATGTTCTGGCCAGTGCGTGAATAATAGGGCAAGGCAGCTGTCGCATTAAAAAGATCGGTTTTACTAACGACGGCTTCTCACAATCTCCACGCTACTTTGTTTTTAATCGGAAACCGTCATCACTGTTTGATTCTAAATTGCTTCTGTTATAGAGCTTTTTTTCTCCCCTCATTCCTGTTTTATACTCTGAACACTGTACCGGGTAATTACTTTGCTTTGTGAGAAGGCTGTCCTCAATTAGTCATCGATTGCTGTAGAATGGAACACTGTATCAGGAAACCACGGGTAACAGACGCAAGTTACGTGGTCATTTGCTTTGTTGTATGACATGTTTCTGGGTAATGGGCGAACACAATTGCACTTGTTGTTGACAGCTGATTTATTCATTCGTAGCATTCTTGAAAATTCTCAATGGTGAGGCTCCTAACCAAACACTTCAGTCCTGATAGTAGCAGTTCATTTCATCAACCACTTGAATCTGTGCTCTCCCAAGTGTCATTTGTTGGCTGTCCCACCAACCGTGTTATCGATTTTTTTAAGGCTAACTAGGATTGAGTTTAGAAGTTTTGTGTTAGGCCCGATCAATTTCCCTGTGTTCCACTGTGAAGTGTTCAGTCATCGTGGTTGGCGGGAATGAACCTCAATTCCGCCGACATGCATCTTGCTGTCAGTCATGTACGCTTCATCATCAAACGCGAAATAGTTCACAGGAATTTCATTGTACATTCTCTTCGGAGGACGTGAATGAAGTAGGTTAGACAGGCTACATCTTGTGCAAATTGAATTATATGTTACCGTCCATAACTGGCATGCAAACGTTCTACAAGCCCTAGTGTGCACATAGTGTCAGGCAAGTTAACGATTGCCAAGTAGAACATATCGGTAAACGAAAGCTGGGTCACTTAACTGAAACTAGACAATTACTGTCATTTCAATTTTGAAATAACCTAAATCCCTAACCCTTCACTACTGATTCAAACCATGCTCAGTTGGTTCAATGAAGACAGTAACTTCAACTTAACTGAGAAGTCCTGATCACGGGGTTATCGACTGGATAGAACAGAGTGATTCTGTTCATTCTCCTTTCGAAATGATCGGGCAAGCTGAACACTATTCATACAAGGTTGTGGTTGAGCGTTTGAATTTTATTTTTCGGTCATGCCT
>JTDE01021125.1:37215-60534 GCA_014338405.1 Paragonimus skrjabini miyazakii
TGTTTGAATATAGACGTAGCTATTTTTAGTAATTAGGTCCCCTTTCCGTCTCCTTCCTCTTTTCTTCTCTCTTCTTATACAGGGTTTGTTTTTCTTTTCTTCTTGGTTGTGTGGCAGTTAAGCATCAGTGTGAACCACTGATGTATTGTTGTCTATGATGATGATGATTTGAGTGCGACAGTGTTTACAGACCAAGGTATGTCTCGAGAAGCAGGTGCTGGGTGCACATTCGACCGGATCTGTTATTATTCAGAAGGTGCTCAAAATACTGCGGTATCTCTTCCGTAATAGCTAACCTCATTAGTCCCTTCGTGATATGCGGACCGCACAGCATCAACTAACTGAGCATGTCTATGTGCTTGTGACTAGGTCGAAGTAAGTCTGCTAATTTTATCAAAGTTTTCGATTCAACCATTTTAGCCAGATGGTGTTCGTCTGCTTCGTCTGTGTGCTACCCACGAGTTGGTTATCATCAACACCCGATATCAGCTGGATGCAAGCGATATCTTAACCTGGACTCGCCTACGAAGCAGTGACCGCCATTTGCTTGGTTACGTGGTCGTGCCACAGCTCGACACTAGCTTAATACGTACCAAACCAGCGATGCGCAAAGGTGAATGTAACACGGATCATTGTTTTGTTCGTGTTTGCTAGCTTGTTTATTTTAGATCATCCCGACAACGGCAGATGCTTGTTGTTAATTTTTCGCAAAATTCAACGATGATTACGATATTTCAACGAGCGGATGCTGTTCGTCCGAAGAATCCTCCCACTTCCACTATCTCTGACGGCATGTGACAACACTTCAAGGCGCAGGTCACGGCAGCCGCCATCAAGATAATCGATATTTAGCACTGGAAACGACTTCATTGGTATGACGACAACACAGCAGTTATCTCCATTTTGATACGAGCGAAGAATGAATCGTTCCACAATTGACTCAACTGATAAATACAGAAGTTCACTTTCTGGGGTGTTCGCCACCAATCCTGCGGGCGGTTTCGCGGAACTAAGCACTACCGGTAAAAAAACGTAGTGTGAGCCAGCGCACTGCGACGCCAACCACATACAAAACAATAAGTTCTCCCAGTCGCTTATGACAATTCATGATCCATCGGTTCAGCCTACCAAAGTACATATTGACGGAGACACTGGCTTCCCGTAAACTAAACGGAAGAACGTCATACAGGCTTTGCACAGGCACTTTGGCAGACCGTTAAGACGACTTTTTAGCATTGATATGTGGTCTTGAGTAGTCTTTCACAACAAGATGTCAAAGCTTCGCTTGCTTTCATCCCAGATTTCGCAGAACCACGTAGAGCTGTTAAATAACTTTGAAACAGAAAGGCTGCAGGTGAAAATGGGTTGTCAGAGAAACTGTCAAATTAAGGCGGTCCAGTTTTGGAACCTGCTTTTATTCTATTAGTTCACCTCATCTGGGAGGAGGAAACAGTCGCTCAAAATTTCAAGGATGCCTTGAACGTATCTATGTCCAAAGGTAGGGGTAGCAATCAAAATGTCGACAGTTATTGCAGCAACATTTTGCCGACGTGCGCCAGAAAAGTCCTTGCGAGAATTCTTCTGAGTCGACTTATTGCAGAGGTTTTGGAGACTAGTGGGCCTGAAGAGCAGTGTACATTTTGGGCAAAACGCAAGATATTCAACATGGTGTTCGTTGTCCAGGTGATCCGAGAGAAATGCCGTGAATGCGGCTGGTCGCTGCATGTTTCCTTTGTGGAGCTCATTAAAGCGTTTGATTCCAAATCGTGAGACACTGTGGATGGTGCTTGTTAAGTTTTCATGTCCAGGTAAGTTCATCAATATAATCAGACTATTGTGTATGGATATGAAGGTGAACATACAGCCGTGTGGATCGACCCCTGATGAGTATGACATTATCATTGGCATGAGGTAGGGTTGTATGCCAACCCCACCCCCATTTAGTTCATACTTTGTCGCAATGCTAACTACAGCGCTCCAGAACTCTGTGGACGGTGTGGAAGTGGAATACCGCACAAATGGCCTTTTGTTGAATACTCCACGTTAAGATACCGCGACTCGGCCACGTAATTCGGCAGTACGCGTACTGTTTACTATTTGCACACGGCAAAGAGGAGTTTCAGCAACTGACCATGGTGTTGGCGAACACAGCATTACAAATTGGTTTGCATATCAACTTAGGCAAGGCATTTTCTTTCTTTTGGTATTTCCCGAGCTGGGTTGCTGTGACCTCGCCTGGAGGCTGCATCGTTGAAAACATTGTTGATGACTCCACAGACTTCTGCTACACGGGTAGGAATCTGTTGATAGTGCTGTCCGTGGACGGCGAATTGCGAACCCGTTTGACGAAGGCTGGCACTGCCTTCAGCCACCTTGAAAAAAGTGTCTGAAATAACCGTAGGCTAGAAATGAGCTAAGCTGCTCGTCGGTCTCTCGGTGATGTTATCTGCACTGTTGCACGGCAGTAAAACGTGAAAATTGCATCAAAAGAATATACGGTGTCTGTACCACTTCTATATGTGCTGTCTAAGACGCATCTGGGGTATTCCACGATCGGATAAAGTTCCGAACACTGAGGTACTTCGACGAGCGGAGGCTGTTGGGATGGAAGGCGTGATGATGCACAGTCACCTTTGTTGGCTGGGATCCGTCCGTTTCTCTAAGGACAGTCAAAAGGAGATAAGCAAAATCCTGGCAGTCAGAAGTTACGATTATCCAAGTATATCCAAATATATCTTTCCCGTTGCAATGTCCAGTTTGATCTTGGGAGGACGGTGTGAAGGAATGTGATTCAGACGGGCTTCCAAAGTTTCAGTTAACAACGTTTGCACGGTGGTAACTTGAAGCACGCCGTACGCAAGAGAACTGTAAATGCCATCGATCGTGGTGATATGATCATATGGTGTTGCGATGAACGCGGTCACGAATACGTTGACCGTTTTGGATTGTTTGGTTGTCAGCGTACCCTTGGTACATCATCAGTAAAGGGGCATCGAGTATATTAGGTTCATGTAAGTTGCGTATGTGTTAACTAGTTTTTTGTTCGTATCGGCCAACGAACACTGTATTTTGTTAAATTGTCTGCTCTCCTTTTTAGAAAGGTGGGCCATCATAACTCCCACCCTTCTTTTTTCAGCCTTGTTGGTTCATTGCAGGATAAATATTTTGTTTGTTTTCTTGTCAAGCTTTGAGTTGTTCTCTCTTTCCTACATAAAGTGCGATAATATGTAGTTCTTTCTTGAACTACTTCACGTCTTATTTTCTGTATCCTCCTTCCTAGCTTAGATCTTACCACTGGAGTCTATTTTTTGCATCCCAGCGATAGGCATATCACCTTCATATTCGTCTGCCATGTGGCTAATCAGCACTGGTCATCTGTATCAAAAGGGCGTATACTCATATGCTTTCTGGTCTTATTCCTTCACATTTACGCTGGACGCTAGGTGTGCGAGTGGAACCACATGTAAGGAAGCATGAAGCGCTTGTGGTGAATGTAATGCGCAGGTGACGTTTGGCTCCGGACACTGACAGTTTACTCCCAATCGGATACTTCCAATCGTGTGCTGTGAATCTATTTCATTCCTCCGTCTTGCCGATGTAGTTTCGATGAACAACAGAAGGGTGGGCTGTAATGTCTTGCAATTCATTGTGCCTTTACTTCATTTGGATTTTCAGGAGATGGGGAACAATTTTTTTTGTCTCGCGTTACGTTTATTTCCACTTTCAGCCGTAAACATATTTGGCATTGTGTACAAGTAGGCCTTCACACTTTTCCTTAACTTATCTTCCTTACAGGTGGCGTAATTCATTTCTTCTTAGCCTGTTCTTCGCTGTTCCAACTATGGTTGTCATGATGACATTCATGTTGCTCTGGCCCCACTCCATTCCTGAAGGGTGCCCGGTACACTTTCGAAACGCAGAATGGATCGAACTAGTCGGCAATCACTCGTCGAATGCGAACACTTCCTTTCAGATAAGTAGGATCCTTCCGAAGTCACGCCACATGCTCAATCAACCTATGCTAATCCCTGGTCTGTCATTAGAAAACTTTCTTCTGTTTCTGCTTGCGACCCCAATCCAAGTGAGTGAACAACTTCTTACTGCAGCTAAAGTAATATACGAGTTGATACTTTGGATTAGAAGTTTGTATATACCCTGAGCAAAAGTGTGCAGTGTGTTGTGAACCATATTGCATTATTCAGAAGCACAGGTTCGATGTGAAAGATATGGTGCCACTTTGCATGCTGGGTAGTTCCATAACCACCTGACAGCAAGTTGATTCACATTGTTGCAGAACTGAGGGCTCTGTTAACGCAAGAACACAAGGTGTGTTTTGTGATCAGGCCAGGGTCGCAACACCACGGTAGATTATCAAAGGACCTATGTGGTTGTTGCTATTTCGTAAGTTGGATAATTTTATGAATCAGTCGAATCGGTTATTTTTGTGCAGTCTATTTAAAACGTTATTTTTAAGCGGTGGGAATGGTCCAGTCCTGACCACATGTTTAGGATACCCAGCTGAAGGTTCCCCTAGTGATATTGCTATAAACTCACTTACTGGTGAGCCAGGCTGTGTGAGCACTTAAAACCTTCCAGAAACAGTTATACGAACGTAACGTGGACAGTGCGGATGGAAAATGCGTTCCGTGAGTGGGCAATAGCTACATACACCTGGTTTGTTGATAATGCTTCTGAAGACTAAAATACCATCACCTCATGTTATTAAAATCCTTTTCTTCCTGTACTGACGAATGAAAGTATGCTATGGGGCACAGTACCAAGTGCTTGATAGAAGCTGATCTGATCATTGGCATTCTATTAGTAGAAAGTGGGTGATGGCTATGAAGAAAGAAAACGAAGTCTCCGCTGATTTTGTTGACAGGATTGGAACTAGATCAAGCTGCTCGTTTGCTTCGAGAATCCCTCAGAAATAAGACTGAGTTGTTATTCAGATGAAACTAGTGAACTAACACGCTGCGTATGTATAAAAAGTAATGGATTTAATAGATGGAAGTTGCATTTACGTAAATGTAGGCGTGAAAACCTGACGGATTGCTTTCTACATATCGTATGAGTTCGTTCTCAAAGTCGAAGAGGTTGGACCACTCACTCAAGCATAGTACACGCACTAAGGAAAGTAATATATACTATTTAAGGTCAGGAAAACCCCTGGTCAGTGCTATACCTCATAGAAAACACCTTATTGATGCTTAGTGTAACAAGTTGTTTGGTTTAGGAGAAAGCTAAGTCTGAAAAATCCGGGCTTCGTCTGGACTCAAACCAGCGACAGGAACAAAATATCCACACCCAAGGCGTTCCTTACCAGCTGAGCTACAGTGCCATGCCGAAAGCTCAGAAATTTCTTAGCCCAGCCGGTAAAGCATATTACGCATCTGGACATTCTTGCCACTTAGTCAAGTCTAACCAAGGCCTGGATTTTCACAAATGGGTCTCTTTTTGGGAATAGAATACGCATTATCGCTACATAAGTTTGTTCGGTAGTCGGGCTACCCGCACTATCTTCATTCCAGTTGACCGGTCTTCAAAATCCGCTGTACATTGCAAGTGATATCGTGTCTCGCGATTTCTACCTGCTCATTTGCATGCCGAGTAACACATTCAGACGGACAGAATCTTATATCAAAACATGATTTCACGCTTACCAACGTGGTCGACCAAATTACTGCTACTGTCCAGTAGACAAATGTAACAGAAACTGATAGACTCGATTCAACCAATCTCGCAGTATGTCCGGTCAACAGGTCACCATGTTGACCCAGTTAATTCGTTTATCGCGTTGTTACATGACACCAACCCACCTTGTTCTAGTTTAACGAGACCACGTTGGTGGGATAATATCGATCACTCTTGTGCTCACAAGAGGCCGCTGATACAGGCCATTTAATTGTCTTGGAATTGACCAACTAATTTTGATAAACTAGCTCTTTCGTCCCTTGCTCACAACTTCATTTTGTTCAAAATGCCGGGCACAGTGTGCGATCTAATTATAGGGCCACCCGTCTTTCGTATTACTTCAGCCAGTTTTCAACTTGCAAAGTTCATTTTATGCTAAACTGAAAAACTACATTTGGTATAAGTGTTCTTGTAATTAAAAAGTTTATCCAACTGGTATTGTTAAGGACCAGTTAGTTGCAAAGTAGCTGGAAGGCCATTCAGTGCTACGGACATTCAAGCTATTCACAAACACATTGCTTACTCTTTCTTTCTGTGATTTGGTAGGTGATCTCTACTATGTGTTCAGGGATGAGTGTACTTTTGTATATTGTCTGTTAGATGGTATAGCTTATTCATTGTCATGCACCGGCATTTCGTTCATGTGATCTCAGCCATGTCATGTGGAATGCGGCTGCCATAATCCAGGAAGAGGAAGGTGCTTACAATGTAGGGTTGAATGGGAAAGTGATTGTCATCCCCCCGAATGTAGATTAAACGACAAGTAACCTGTTCTTGACTAATCCTGTTTCATACTATGCAGCCAGATGATTGGCGGATGATTAAACAGGACAATAAGCGGCTCGTTGGTTCTGCTTTGAAGAGGCTTTGAATCTGCAAGTGACGATCATATGAAGAATGTACCAACTACTCAATAATGTGCAACTTCTAACTGATTGTGAGCTGATGCATGTAGCCTTACTTGCTGAAGCGCATATACAACGTGAATTGCGGCAAGCATAACATCGTAGCATCTGCAGTAATAGTTGGTGGAGTGTTCTTTTTCAATAGTGAAAAGTTTAATCTGAAATATCCCGCTGGCTGTTCCTTATTTTGGCTTGAATTATGAAAGCAACATAAATATTTCACTAACCAAAGGTGTAATGGCGGTCTGTAGTTGGTTTGGGGCATGTGTTTTCCTGAGGGAACATCGGGGTTGGTTACATCGGATAGAATGTTGACGTCGGCTTCTTACATCGTCACATCTGAGGCACACTTTTGCCTTTTACGACACAGTGAACACTTTAGTTCCGATCAGGAGGACGTCTTGTTGTACATATCTTATCTTACTAGATCGTGGTTTTCCATCTATCAAGTTTTTAGGTCACCAAGCATGAAATCCTGACCTGATGTTGACAAAGAGCTTATAGAGTATCAACACCTGGAAATTTGTGCAAAAATTGGCGAATTCTTTGCTTCGAAAAAAAAATCATTGTAATAGTGACTAAATGCTGGCAGTACCTCACAGAAGTCTTTAGAAGACTGCGCGCATAGAAAATCGATTTTACTTCAGACAACAGCTGTATGACTTAGTGATGTCCAATCAGTTCACCGCCTGAAGATATCGTTAAACATTAGCAAATTACGTGAGGCTGCAGACTGACAGAAATTTGTCACATCAACTTTCGAAATTTCGGGGTAGTTAGTAATTAACCAATCAGTGAATTGGCCGAAAATCATTGTGTTCCACTGATCTTCGTGATTTTTTGTTCTGAATGCCACTTTTCAAAGTGACCTCATTATTTCTGCCCATTAATGCATTCTATGAGTACGGTTGGTTCAGATTGTTTTGTTTATGAGTGATTGTGCCAAACGCTTCTCATACTTCATAAGTCCTATTAGGAAATCTTCACGTTCATTCAACAAAAGTGTTGTTTCTATGGCTGCACAGTCGTGCCGCCCTGAGTGTAAGGCTTTTCTTCGTCTCTGTTCGAATGCTGACATCGATATCGATGCATACTGTCCAAAAGCAACTCTAGTGCAAGGTTGTGTGCTCATTATCTGATATCAATATGTGTCGCACCTTTATGCACATCGTTTGACCTGCGACTGTGTTTACGTTTTGGCTTTGCCTGATATGACACATGGAACAGATAGGTGACCGTCCTGTTGTGAACAACACAAACACGTATGTGTATGTTATCACACGATTGATCTACTTTGGTTTTGTTTTCATGTCAACTCCCTGTACATATTTGTTTATCCATGTATGGGTGTGCACATCTCCTTACTGACGTCCGGTCACGAGTTCCTGTTCATCCAAATCCTTGTCACAGACACTCGGCGGTCGATACTTCTACGTGCAAGCTTACAAATCTGTCTCGCACGGAATGGCCAATATGGACGTGCTCATTGTGATGGCAACAACTATTGCCTACGTGTACTCGGTAGTGATTCTACTGATCGCTGTGCTATGCCAATGGCCCACTAGTCCACACACTGTGTTCGAAACTTCACCTATGCTGTTTGTGTTTGTTTCACTCGGACGATGGCTCGAACACATAGCCAAGGTGAGTACATTGTGAATGCAGAGCACAGTGTATTGTCCCTCGATAAAACGATACCACTTTCAGTCAGTGGGCAGATATATCGATGTATACGTTGTGCTACAAAAATGCTCAGTTACAATTTTTATGTGGGTCACATTTTAAAGAGAGATGTTTACTGAAATTTACCCCAACCGCTTTGTGACGTGCTCAAATACAGACTTCTATATTAAATGCTAGACCTCAGGACATTATCGGTAGTCGACCGGGGTTCATTTGAGCTTAATCAAATTCCAGCTTACGATGCGATTAGGGCATGACCAAAATCCCTTTCATTTCTGATAGTGGCGTTGGATAGATTTTTATCACTTCCTGAAAGTCTCGTTTGTGTTGCTTCATTTTGTTTATGTACGAACTTACGTCCGCATTAACCGAATCCCTTGCCTAATGAGGCGTTTTAATGTTTTTTTATTGTCAACTTTTTGTTCGTACTGTTGATTGAAAATTTGATTGCTATAGATTCTTTGGATTTAGGGTAAACACCGCAATATACAAAAAAATGGGATTCTGTCGACAAACTCCATAGAATTACATCCTAATATGTGCGTTATTAGCCCGGACTTCGTGCCCTTTTTGCGTATATTCCTTGAGTACCAGGCAAAAGGTCATCATGTTTGTGTACAATTGGTTGCAATGAAAACCTTCCGCTCTAGTTGTTTCCACACGTTTTCATGTCTAGCCAAGGGTATAGTTACTCGCACGGTTTCTAACTTGACACGCACTACCTCTTTAATTTATGAAAAACAAAGTTTCAGTGAACAGACTGTTTTCGATAAATTCTTCTCTTTGGCTGGTACAATTATATAGAATTAAGTTACGAGTTTGAATGTTATCGATCAAAGATTAATGAAGGGGCAATGTTATTGGATAAAAGATTAACACTACTTCGTTGTGGTTAGGAAGACAAACAAATTTGGTTAATTTACTCAGCAAAACCGTCAAATTCCTTTTGGTCCGCGACCACATTGTCCTGTCAGTTCTGTTATTTTCCGCAGTTACTGTCAACCATACGCAACGACCGGAATAGTTTGCACAGTTCACAGGTGCAGATGGCGCATCCCAGGTTTCTGTACTATCGATCGCTAATTCGGAACCCACCGAAATATGCACCTACAATGATCACATTCTAGGAGTTGGACTGTAGGATTAAAATTATCCGTATCTGTAGGTATTTGCCAGTGATAATCAGGTGGTTCTTCCAGTAAAATTATCTAGGTCATACTGAATAAGTTGGATGGCATATCCAGTCTGTATGGAATGCAATTGACACCTTAGAATTTCAAAGTAATACCTATATGAACTGCGTCATTCCAACACCTGTTGAAGTTCTAGTCCCGACCCTGACAAGAATATGCACTAATGACTATCTTTAACAAGAACAGGACTCTAGTATAATACCTCTCTTCAGAAGAGGTTGACTGAAACATCCCTGGTAATACGACAGCTGCGATGAACTGTGGATGTTCAATTTATAATGACCTTAACCCTCTACTGTCCAACAGTTCTGTCTTTTCGGTTGGAAGCAGTTTACATAAATTTATAAACAGTTTCGCCAAACTAGATGTAACGCTATCTTGTCGGTGTGTAAGATTATTAACGGGTTGTCCTCTAGAAGACATGACGAGGACATCCGGTTAACAGACCGACGGGCATATCAAAGTCGTTCGTTTGTCTTTCACCACACTTGATTCGCACACGTTTTAGACTTGTTCTCTTTGTTATCGTCGTCGTTTTTGTCCATCCTTTTTTTCTCTTGTTTGCTCTTATCAAGTAAGATGACTGAATTAGCAACACTGTATATGTTATTGTGTACTTAAAAAACTCCAGGTACACGATCAGTTGACTAATAATAAAACTCATCGTTCGTGAGACGGGATGCATGCCATTAGAATGCTTATGCCATTCTGCACAGTTAACCTACAACAAATGACTGGATAAAGTGGTCGGGTAAAAAGGTGGTCACGACTCATAGGGACTATGACCTCCAAAAGTGAGGTTGATCAGTATCGCTTGCCAAAATTAGAACTATGCGTTCACCCACTTCACTGATGGATGACAATATCCAGTGTGAAGGCGTGTCGCAATCAGTAGTCAAAACATTTTCGCTAAAATATCTCGTCTTAATATTTTCGATAGTTGTTTATTTCCTTATTTTCCAGCCTTCATCGCACTGACTGTGATGACCTGAGTGGACATTGTACCACCCAGTCAGATGCGAGGCGATCTATGCAGTTAATATACAGACCGTGTTGTTGACCACCTGGTCAACGCACTGGATTCAGGCTATCTCTCACGGACGCCAGGAGTGAAATATCAAAACCGTTTATCAGATAATCTATGTATCCGAACTATCCGCAGTATGAGAGACTGCTGAAAACTAATGTACATCTTATCCTCCGTCATCCAGCTGCCTTTTCCAATCTAATGATGAGGGGCGCTACTGAGTGTATTAATTTTTCTTACTGCTTTCATAAGTAGTTCGCCAGCCACCACTCAGTTCATCGGCGAACAAACTTAAATAAGCATCTGGTAACACCAGTTGCCTATGCCTATGTTTGTCTGTATATTTTTCTGCGAGCACCTCAGTTCTGACAGTAGTGACGGTCGGTCGCACGCGGATCTGCCTCGCGGTTTTCTCAGATGCTCTCGCTCACTGCATTTTTGTACGGTCCGATACAATTACGTTAAATGGCGTATGAAATGTCAACTGATAACATGGTCAAACCTTATTTCTCTATATCTTCCATTTTGCTGTCGTTCCATTTTAGGGAAAAACATCGGAAGCGCTGACAAAGCTGCTCGCTTTGAAGCCCACCGAAGCTTCGATTATTGAAATGACAACCAGTGTCGGCATTCAGAAAAAGCCGGAGGTGGATAAATTAGTCACGGAATCATTTTATTCCAACGGAAAGGAAAAACGGATTCCTGTTGAACTGGTCCATCGAGGTGATACAATTAAGGTTCGGCTTCAGAAAAAACTGGTTCTACTATTGCTAATAAGCATTTCTAACCCGCCAAGGACTTTTTGTTTTCCTACCAACCGTTATGCACGGACAATGTTCATGCCAACTCAGTTGTTATGTCTCTAGACTTTAAGTTCTCTTCAATTGGAACATAAATACTTCTGTAGCACAGGATTGTGGGAAAGTTAATTAGCTGATCCGATTTTTTAACCGTTTTCGTTGTGCTCCTACACTGATTTTTTTGGTCACCGTTCAGGATGGATGCGACTTGGTCACCATCCATGACTAGTGTTAAAGCGTGAGGTTACACGTTATATCTTAATTGTGATACATATCCAAACTTTAAAAAAAGATTAACGGCCCACATAACCTTGAACTACCTTCTTTTCTAGAACATTCACGGTTCTTACGGTTTCGTCAGAATAATTAGGCATATTGCTACCGGTGATTCGTTTATTGGTTCATTCTGTGTGCCTATCTCTCATTGGTTACTTTTTATTTTGCTAACTGGCTTCGGTTGCACTAATGTGTTAACGAGTCTTTGTTTGCTTGAATAGTCGTTGTTTGTTTACTGTGCAGTCTACGTCGACAAGGCTTCTGTTCGTGTATATCTCGTTTACCACTCTTCACAACTTTGGTCAAAATTTCTTGTGGGTAATGACAATAATTTCTCATGAAATCATAGAAGTTTAGAATTGGTTCGTTATTGGAGATCTTGTTGTCCAGTGCGAGTTCTAGGAAAATGGCTGATCTGCAAGTATCTCGAGCTGATGAAAACTGATCGACGAAATCATATCTGATTACAAGCTACCCGGTTGAATCAGTACATTTCTACTGCAACTTAACACCTGAAAGAGTTCATACAATCAGTGCACGTTACAATTTCTAGCTTGTCTTGTACAGTAGGCCACATTTTACCTCCCCTGACCCGCAGTCTACATTCTTTATTCTTGACAGATTTATCCGGGTGAAAAAGTCCCGGTTGACTGTCGTGTACTGGCTGGTTGTTCAGCATGTGATGAATCACTGATAACTGGTGAATCAATGCCAGTGGACAAGGAACCGGGTAAGTGAGGGGATGATAGTTGTCTTTGTGACTAAATTGACCATATTTCACCCTGTTGACTCTGTGTGGTTCAAAACAAGTTTTATCAAGGATAGGTTAACTGAGAAATGCAATAATTCTAATTCAAGATAGGAAATACAGGTAGTTATGAGTTAGAATTTAACAATAGTGCTCAGCTGAGTTATGAACTAATATATGTTGTATGAGTATTGGATACGGGCTAGTATTATTTTTATGAGAGTCAACTGAAGGGCCTAAAACTGTCTCCACTCAGACGACTACAAAATGACAATAACTGTGTAGCTGACAGTGTAACAACAAAATTCATAAGCCAGATGTTGTTTTCAAGGATTTGATTGTTACAAATCAGACAGCTTCCATATCCTGAAAATCCTTTCGGTTGGCTAAACACAAAAATGTACTAGACTCATGTTACGCTTTTGTCTTGAATATGTATTCCCTCCGGGTTCGGGAGTCGAGTACCGATGCTCTTACGCTTTTGAAGGAAGCACGTTAATCGGTGATCCGTTGATCTGACACCAAAAACGACCGAGTTATTACATCCTAGTGACGTACAAACCATGAGGAGGTAGAGTTCGTTCTTTACGTTGAAAGCATGTTTGTCGTATACCGCAAATTCTGAGACACATTCGAATCGAGGTTAATCACCTTCCCATTACTTGGACAGTTGGAAAAAAGTTGACGATCGTGTTTCCGAGAAATCTATCGTCGGGTCATTACATTTCTAAAAGTTACATTATGTATGTGAACTGAAACATGAGAATAACGCACTTAAAGTTGAGCACTGAGAAAAATGTTGACCCACCCCCATCCAATAATCGAGTGGTTCGGACAATCTGCCGGCTTTAGTTCAGTATTAATGGAATGTGTGTTCATGGGTAGGCGGATACTAGACCATAACCGTTCTTGCGAAACCAACACAAGATGACGCAATCGAACGACGATCGGTTCAGCTGCCGTTACTTCTTGGCGCTTCATCGACCTTGACTGTTGTTTTGGTGCTGCGTAAACGACTGTAGTGGTCTAATCAACCAAGTGACAATCAATCAGGGGTGTGGTGACACCGGAAAACTGTAACGACAACAAATAGGCGTAAACGTATTGGATGAAATGTGCGTTAATGAAATGGAACGTTTCACCGAATAGGCTGAAAAAATCGCCAGACAAAAAGAGGACAGCGCTACAGAGTAGATTTGGACGTCGTCGGATAACTAATTCGACGCACGATGTAAGAAGTTGTGTTGAACGTTAGAAGGTCAAAAAACGCGGAATAGAATGTTTCACCGTGCGATTTATTTGGGATCAACGATTCAATGTAGGTAGAAAGCCGGATATGGTGCATAGAACCTTTTTTTCCGCCGTAACCAGCAGAATTAAAAATATGTGTGGTTTCAAAAAAGAACACATGATGTTATAAAAGAGATGTATACAAACGCAAAACTAAGTAACAAATGATAATGGTTAAGTTCAAACACTACACAGCCCGAATCGAATGACCAGTATTTACATTATCACCTGTTTGTGCCAGATGTTCTGCAGTGGTGTTATTTATTGATTTTACGACTCCACTCTTAAGCCACACTGGGTAGTCATCCCTATCTGTTTATCCAGCTGTCCCATCATGCGTTCAATACACTCCGCTGCACAGTAACGGGAGAAAGAGCAACCAACCGTGTTTAGGCGTAACAGTCTTCTTGTCTTTCGCTTTCGGAAGTAGGTTACGCTTGCTTGTAAACTACGATCATAATCTTGCGGTTGAGCAAGTTCTCAGCAGTTAAAATCTCGCTGCTAATTCGCTTCGGCAGTGACCACCGCTCGTCGACAAACGAATTTCGATCGATTCGATTGGTCTCTGTAGAGACCACTTAGTGATGTTCATTAGTCCAACGACTTCTGTAGACCGGATGGCCTACACGTTATAGGACCAGACACGATTAAAATGATTGATAGCAAGCTCATTTTTGTTAAATTGCTGTTCAGTGGCTATACGTCAGTAAAAATCTATAGCACGCGGTTTCACCAGTTCCCTCACGATAGCCTTTAGTGCAGCCAAACCGACTGATTGTTTCATTCACCGGTTCACTGTCGATCACGCTTAGTTTGCAGGTTGGAGCACCGACTCACCGGTCATTTACGGTGATATACTCGTTCGTCTGTGATTATTCAGCAAACTACATTGGCCGTACCACTTGGCCTTTTTCTGAACTAATTGAAGAACATCATTCAGCGTTGGTCGCGAACAGTAAAATTAAGTCAATCACGAGTGCCATCGTAGGTCATGTGACTGATAGCAATCATCAGGTCTACGTAGATGGTTCAGTGTTTTTAATAGCGATCCACCGAATCGTTCCAAATTTGTTCGCCGGCATTTGTCATTCGATTAAGTAACCCAGCCTAGTGTAGGCATAAAAAGCTGATTCAATCACTCCAACCGCCTTGACTATGTATTGACTCATCCGGTCGATCCGTAGTCGGCTAGCGCCCAAGTGGCTCTCGCATGCATGAAAAAGTGAGATAACTGAAACTCTATATGTGGCCGATTGTATTAAACTTTCATCACTGTAACAGCCCGACGGGATTTTATCGGAAACGTGCATTTGCTACACTTCATGTTCTACGACTCAATGGGAATTTTCGAGAGAATACTGGTCTTCTGTCCACTCGAGTAATCAGAAGGCGTGATACATATTCTGCCATGTTATTAACAATAAATCCTTCTGGATAGCAGTTCTGTCCCGAAGAGTTAAAAATGTGGTCTATATTTCGTTCGATGGTGTCTTCCGGATAAACTTTCTTCACTTTGTTTATGATGCATTGGATAAGATTCCGCTTTTGTTTCAGAGATCTAAACTAGTATACTGCTCTGTCAGTATAGGCTTATTGCAAGTAGATCTTTTCGGCCAGTCGTTTGGCAGTTTGATTAGACTGACATTTAGGAAATGAACGGTAATGGATCTCCAGCATCATTTGCATTGTCCTAGCTGTTTAAATCATCCCGTTTTAATTATTTGCACAAAGAGCACTGTGCTTCGATGGATACAAGGCCCAATTGAAAAGAACTTTTCCTTAAGTTTGTTTTCTTTTATCCAGTATCTTTAATTTCAACTCGTTTTACCCACTTTCTTGTTAAGGGTTACGCTTTGATTTTTTTGTGTTCCAGGCTGTGATCTCATTGGAGGTTCAATTAATTTAACCAATGTCCTGTGGGCACGAGCCACGCATGTGGGTAACGATTCTGCTCTGTCACAGATTGTTCGTCTAGTTGAGGAGGCACAGACATCTAAGGTAAGTGAATCGATTTTGGTGTTCCCAGCCAGTATGATATCCTGTCTTTCACTGTAACTTTCTGATGAGGATTTTTCTTAAATGTATATCATTGTAGTCATCCCCCGTTCCATTCACTTGCATTATTTCTTCTTCACCACTGGCAGGCACCCATTCAACAATTAGCCGACCGCATCGCTGGGTATTTCGTTCCCTTCGTCTGTCTTGTATCCCTCACAACCTTTTCACTTTGGATTTTCCTAGGGCTATTCCGACCGGAAACCATACTGGGCTACGAGGTTGGTGATGTTTCGTGACGTCTAAAGTATATTTCATGTACCAAAACAAGTTTAAATCATCCGTTTTTCATGTAACTCATTTATTGATGAGTAATATGGAATTTTGACCTATTTTAAGTTGAACATCACTCAGTGGATCGCAACTGTCTTATTTCTACAGACTTCGAAGTCAGCCCCTTTCGAAAAATACCCATACTCCGGTTTCGTTTTTGTTAGTGCTCGTCAATAGTTCATAAACTTACCACGGCTGGGATTGGAATTCTAGCCACGTTTTCATGTGACAACCATATTGATCACTGCGCCATCGACCTCACTTTCGGCACGACTGAATTATCATGTGCAAACGCTCAGCCACTCATCTAGTTTGACATTAGCTTTGAGGCACATTCTTCATGTGCTATTCAAGTGTGGGTTTACCCTTGTTCCCATAGGCAGCATGATCCACAACACATTCCCTGACTTTCCGAAGCTCTGATACGTTCGAATTGACGTATGTCCCGAAAACTCTCCGATGGTTTGCACTGATCCCTGACATACAGTGTCCATTAGTACCCTCTCACTGCAACCTCAGAGTCAGAGTAAATCTAAAAGTACATCATCATGATGTTTCTGTCGCTGGTTCGAATCCAGCCGACGCCCTGACTTTTCATAGTTGGGTCTCATATAAACTCACAAATCTGCCATACTACTCATTAGCAATACATCAAAACCGTGTGTTGTGGTTCATATCTCAATATATTCGGGCAATGAAAAGTGACTCAGAGCCCTATTGTCTCAGTTTTTATTATGTCGGTTTGAAATGCATCAGAGAGCTTTAGCTTCAAATCGTCCTCGTGACCACTAAAACCGTTAGTTAGAGACGCTATCCGAGATGGCAGTGAGTCGCAGTCAATGGCGTACCTGTGTCCATACCACTTCTAGTTCTTCCGCTTAGTCTTGTTTTACTAGTGTTCAACCTTTTTAGTAACGTTTTCTTCTAGGATATACCACGTCACTGTTGAGGCGAGCTTCAGCGCGAGCCATAGTACCTTTTGGTCGGGTTCATGGCTGTTATGATGATGATGATCAACTGAAAAATGCAGGTGAATAAACACGACAGCCTGCAACATTCGGAGTGGCCACTCGAGTATATCGGTCGTGTTGAGTTGTAGCGTTTGATCTACCATTGAATCACCGTTTGACTCTATTATTGAACAGAGTCTAGCCGCTATTTCAATACTCACATCTGTAAGTCACATCTTTTGAATAGTGCGGGAGCATTTCTTTTTGGGAAGGTGGGCATTTTAGATACATAGAACTCTGTCCATGTAAATACACGACAGTAGGTGACGCAAGTTTTGTTGTAGTAGTCAGTGAAATGGACAGGCACTGATTGTTAATACCACAGTCTCATTAATATTTACGTTATACCGTAGACTTTCAAAAGAAAGTCTACAATCAAACAACCTTCTGATGCCGCTTGCTACATTGATTACGTAGTTCCCGTGCAGTCGGTGACAATCACATATTCAGATAATCGATGATAATATTTACAAACAGTTTGAAGTAAGTGATATAACACAAACAACTCTACCCTGCATTACGTCCTCCAACATTTACTGTCACCTAACAACATGTGTACATGCAGGTTGGGTCACTGCCAGCCAAACAAAACTTAGACAATAACAAAATAACGACCATTCGATCCTGTAACCTCTCGATCTACACAACAACAGTAGGACTAGCGTTTAATCCTTACCCAGAATCCGGTCACAGATTGCACTATGGAGAAAGTACATCATATTTTAAGAAACCCCGTTCAGTTGGTACAATACTTTAAGCATCCATGATTTAGTTATTTTTGCTTTTTATTCGCATGACCTTTTATTCATAAGGTAACTACATCAATTATGTCAACATTTCGACTTGAACGTGTTTGATTTCACCCAAATTCCCTCAAAGTAGTCCAGTAAACAGAGGCTTTCAAACAAGCCCATGTCAGACCTATCTGGACCAACGTGCTGTTCGCTCGCATCAGAGAATGGGATCATGTTCATTTCCCCGATCAACGCCTTAAGCTTTAGTTCAAGTTCTCGCCATTGATACATCGGCCTTTAGCGTGTTAGGGTGGTGTGTAGTTGCTGTCAACACGTGATTTTATACGCCTTTTTGGTCCGCTGCATGATCGCCGCGTTAACAATTTGAGTCTGATTCAACCGCGCTGCTACAACATTTCTCCCTAGGTAGGATTGAACTCATTTTATGGCAGCTTTTTCTCTCGGACTAGATACCGGGTCCAAAACTCTTCTTTCATAGAAGTGATTCTTTAGCGAGAGTGCTACCTCTTGAGAGTTGGTCTCCGGGGTGAGGTACTCTAGCCGAAGTTCAGTGGTTCAGCTATACGATTGTCGGCTTCCTTTATCTTATGAATAACCATGTTTACTTTGAATACCTTTTGATCTGATAGATGTGCTCGGTTCAATCAATACATTCATTGCGCAAGTATATCGTTTCAGACTATCACGGTCACCTCGCATTTTTTGTCTATCATTTCGTCTGAACCTTACTGTAGTACGAACTCGTGTGTTTATTCTCCTACGAGTGTCTGTCGTTATGCACACTGTTCCTATGGATTGTCGACTATTATGAGATGCTAATTGTTTTTCAACTATTCTGGGATGCTTCAGATGTGGCATAGGTATGCATGTTTTATGAATACGCAACTTCGCTTCAACTAGTGTAGTATCAGCAAAGGTTCCATCCATCGAGATAACGCATATCTTGTACCACTTGGTTGGCACATACAAAGATGGGTTCTTTATTCCAACTTGACAAGCAGTTGTTACGTTTGTCGCTTAGTTATTTTCTTGAAGTCAACTATTTTGATCATCATGTATTGCTCTGAACTGTAAAGTTTTCCTCATTCGTATCAGCCACGAGTATTCATTGCGCAGTTGGACCATAGTCTATCATGTGAGACACAACCGGTTCCTGAGCATCACTCGAGCACATCGATAGACACAATAAGTTAATTGAGTCTTTGTTTCAGCGATCAGCTACGGCCAAACATCTCGTCGAGGGAAAATCCAGAATATGACATCCTTCGACAGGTTTTGTGTAAGTAAGTCAGTAGGTCGGAAGAGGGAGATGAAATTTTCACTTACTACAATAAAACGATGGAAGTCGTGTTATCTCTATACTGAAAGTGTGGAATTTCAAAGCAAAAATAGGCTAATGTAAAGCCACTTTTAAATGTAACAGTCAACTGTTTGTGATGGCTTGTTGGGAAAAAACCCTCAGCTTTTACAGACTATTTGTCGCTTTAAACGGTTTCAATAATTCATGAAATAATAGTCTGTGTCAGAGTTTTACATCAAGATGAAATGCTGAATGACAGGTTGTCACAATAACATCTTATGTGAAGTGTGTAGCGTCGCTCTTCAGCCCCTAGACAACAGGCCAGAATAGTCTAGACTTATTGGTTCATAGTATTCAGTTGTTTCTCGGGTTTGGCGTTCAGATGGCAAGTCAAACTCGGAGAACAACTGAAGACCAGAAACCTCAACCCGAGCTACCAACTCCATCAATTTACTGATTAATGTTTTAACTCTATACGCGAGATGTTTGCCCTTAATTCTCACAAACAGTGGTGGGTTTCACTCAATCTGTTTGTGGATTTTGTGGCTCATAATAAATGCAGATGTGTCCACCATTTGCATTCACGAATAGTGGACTTACCAACATTCCGTGGAAAAAAACTGAGGACGTTACAGTTAATCCGTTTGAGTGAACAAATTGTTTAAGGCGGTTGCTCCTTGCGTTAACAAAATGTAGCAATACTATTTTTGACAAGTAGTGTATGTCAATAATCTCTGGTGGGCATGACCCTTAATCACACAAGATTTCAGATTTGGATTGTTCAGAGAGCCGAAACCACACCGAGATGTCTGTTGATCGAGGTGGAACGATCGAAGTGACCGCATGATTCCCGAACACAAAACCGCAGAGTGGTTCACCTGCTGTGTTCCGGTTGTTAAAACATTCTCATGTTCATGTGCCAGTGGGCCACACGCCCCGCATTTACACTGTTTTTAAAATTCACTGTGTACATGCCTCCAACCCCAAATTTGTATGTTATGTGATCAACATACATCCGCTGTTCGTCCATCCCTCACGTGACTACGTTCACAGCCGGGCTGCTCAGTCACTCAGTTGGCTGTGGACCACGCGTTTCGCATGGCTATCACCGTCTTGACCATCGCTTGCCCGTGTGCTCTGGGCTTGGCCACCCCGACTGCCGTCATGGTCGGCACTGGAGTTGGAGCCCTAGCCGGCATCCTGATCAAGGGTGGACAGCCATTGGAACATATGCGTAAGGTGAGCGTAAGCTTCTGTTACTGTTAACTGCTTTTGAGATTGTTCTGACTAGATTCCCGAAACAAGCTAATGTGATTCTACCATTCTGCTTATGCTATTGACTGCATTCCTATTTGCTCACTTTGGATTCATTTACCTTACTGAATAGATTGAAATTTTCTTTCGTTCAGTTGTTTACTGATGGCACCTTTCAAAATCATTTATGGTGTTCTATTGAGTTAAGTCTTTCAATCCTCAGCACGACAGTTCTGTTCGGAATTAAACAACAATCCGTCACTCGAGACGCATATATGATGAACCAACCACTTCTTTCCTTCAATGTTTGGTCGCATGTCCACATCATGTCGAGTTGAAAAGTGAAACTGTCACCTATCGGCATGTTTCGAACGTTAAATCAAGACTATGAGCCGCCATGGTTCTGATCCCAATGAGACCATAAAAATTGCATTACTTTAATACTGAAGCTTTGATAAGTAAACAACGATGAAGATGAAATAAGGTCGTTGCTGCAACTAATTCCCATTGTTTAACTCGATCAGACATTGAAGAAGTAAAGAATGTACCAACCAATTATGCTCCCGTAATTGTGAAAGGCAGGTGCACGAAAAGATAGTCAGCGAAGCGATAGTGTTCGTTCTGAGTAATTTTAGGACCATCTAGAATGTGCTACCAGAGTTAAAATTAGGCTCTTTTGAATGATTTACGCCATTAGATGCCAGTTAATGAACCGTATTGTATTCGAATGGCAATTACAACAATTTCGGTCTCACTTTGAAAAAGCTGTAGCTTATTTTCTACTCAGTCAAAGAGTAAGGTCTCCTCTAACCCACTACTGCAATGGTTGATCATTTTTTATGGTTACTCGCCTCCGTTCGTTTCTCATTTTAGGTTCCACAATTTCATTTACACGCTATTTAGTATAGTATTCATGGTCACGCTATCACCCGTGAAAGCTTCACTATAGAAGTAATTGGTTAATTGGTTCGAAAAATCCCCAAATCAAGTAAGTGCTCACTTAAAACTTATCAGGAGCTTACCATTTGACTTTCCACTTAATGTGATGTCAGGCGATTACTACGACATCGACTCATTCGATCGACCTCACTTTGTTGAGTGTAGTTCAGCTACTTACTAAACTGTTGCTCTCAAGAGGACTTATTGACATATCACTATTTATCGTTCAAAGGAAAAACAAGCAGTGACACCAAAAGTGAGCAATAAAAACGTGAAAAAGAAAACCACAAGAAAGCTGGTTGTCAAGTTTATGGCCCTGTATAGGTAATAACACCAAGTAATTGACAAGCCCTTCCATAAGACTGGCAAATATGGGGAGAGAAAATTTGGCCACTCAAAATCAATCAAAATCTCCAGGGCACCAAAGTGCTAACACGATCAAAGTTCACGCATCGGAACAGAAAATGTCCGTTCATAGTGAGTCGTGTGTCATCACCGTGACAACAGTCAAGTTCTCTGCATAAACTTTTCAGATTTTGAGAGAAACAGGAATGGTTAGTAGACAAAAATTCAATGACTGTATAAGTAGGTGATTCCAGTCGAAGAATAGCACTACATGAAGAAAGATACACGGTCTCAAGAAAGGTATTGATGACAAAAGAGTAAGCGACTGAGTCGGTGCGATGTCTCATAGTGTGAGGGATTGGTTAAATGGCAGCGTTATGAGAGTCGGTTCCGTACTTTACATTCTTGTCTGCCCGGGAAGCTTGACTTCTATGGTCACTTACAATACTGGTGTCCAGTACCGCAGCTTTGTTGTCACGAACCGTGATCACTTTGGTCTGTTGGAACAAGGCTGCCGTTTATACTCGTAACTCCTCGAAGACAGAACAGTCGAGATCGCTTGACTGTTTTGTCAGGTCTTTTGCTACGTGGTTGTGTCGAGCGCAATGCACGTTGTGTGTGATCCAGCATAACTGGAAAACATGAGCAATGGCTTTCCGGTTGACGGCTGTCACCATGACAGAGAATCGAGCGGTCACTTTGACCACTTTGAGACTTCTGGGTTTTAGTCCATAGAAGGCCTCGTCGAAGCTAGATGGTATCACTGAAGATCCTAAGGAAAATGCTATCTGAATAAAGCGCTCGACGAGTTAAGAACAGGAAACCTCCTAAAGAGCACGACCATCCAGCTCATAATGGAGCTGGTCCATCCATACTGCACAAGCCTCTTCCTTGCTGATCACCGCCGCACCCTGAATGCGTACCGGGACGTTAATATCCTTCAGGATGGGGCCACACATATCGTTTTTGACCATGCTCCTCAAAATTGGAAATTGTTTGGAGAGCAGTCTCTCCACTCTTGACTTGTGTCCAGAACGTCCAGGCAAATTGAGATGTGTGCCTGTAACTGGTTGACGTGTCTATTGGAAGGCGGAGCCACTGCCTTACAAGCTGACGGTTGTACAGTCCATAGCTTTGAGTGTATTGCAGTGGACCAGAGTCATAACTGGCGATTGCTTCATCATAGGAATCCGGTGCTCTCTCAGCTGTTATATGCGCTGAAACGACTTCAGAGACGCTTCGGTGGTTTCACCATTATTGTGCGGAGTTGTAATCAGTGATTGGTTGAGGCCTAACCTTTCTGGGCAAACAAGATACCCAGATAGGTCAGCGTATTGGAGGCGCTCAGTAAGTGAATAGTGCCCGGGCCGACTTGAATGGGTTTCTCAGAAACAGCTTACGGTCACTGCAAATGACCGCGAGTTGTCTTTCTAATGTTTATCTTCAGTTCGGATTGCTCCAGAACACTAGATGCGGCTGCAAACCTACTCGAGAGACGCTTTGGGTCATCCATTAATAGAACCAGATCATCAGCGTGAACGAAACCACCTACCACTCTCGTAGAACTGGTCGCGATAAAGCTAGTGTTACGGACGCGTTCCCGTTGTTGCAGATAGTCGATGTGCTTTTGTCCTAGCGCTAGCTTATTGGTCCTGCCAGCCGTTTGTGATCTAGTTAAATTGGATCAATAGGTCTCTGCTTTCTGATTGGTTGTTTGTCAGACTGGTCATGCTTTTGGATAACATGTCACATTCGTTTTGGTCACCCACTGA
>JTDE01021125.1:60634-95632 GCA_014338405.1 Paragonimus skrjabini miyazakii
TTAAATTGGATCAATAGGTCTCTGCTTTCTGATTGGTTGTTTGTCAGACTGGTCATGCTTTTGGATAACATGTCACATTCGTTTTGGTTACTGGTTGAGTGGCAGAATTTCAGTGTACGCTCTCGAGTCTCGTGTTCTGATTCCGCACGGCTGGACGGGATATAACAGCTAGCTCCTTATCCACTGCCATAATGAACAGCTGAGGTGGTAATGGGTTACTCTGATGGATGCCGCGTTAAGACCGGAGGATAGAGTCTTCGAGGATGGTGGACGCGTTACGATAAGAATCTGCAGTGTAGTGCATCAGGGGTGAAGGAACACCAAAAGCCTGAGCCAATCTGATGATCGCGTCCTTTGAAATAGGACCGAACATTTGAACATGTCGGTAAAAGCAGTACGTATGCCAGAAGATGGTGAGCATAAATTCCAAACCAGTGCCAGAGTTAGTGAGGCTGCCTGGAAACAACCATCATGGCCTGGAAATGCAAAACGATGAGCTGGCAATTGCAAACGTTTGTTCCATCGACCAGCCAGTATCATATGGAACCAACCTTCCAACGTTGAATATACAGTAGGGGATCTCAAAATGCTGAGAGAGAAGGGTTATTCACCTTGGAGACAAACGTGATACGAGAGCGGTGCAGCTAGACTGGAGAATACCCATTCAGCTGAAGGAGGCTGAAATAACCGCGGGGGAATTTTTCCTATGCATTTTAAAGTGTGAGATACTTCTTCCTCAATGGTCTGTCAACCAGAAACCATTTCTGAGACAAAATCTTGTGAGGTGGTCGCTCATCAGTGTGCGGCTGAGCCGATACTACTTTGGACGAGAAATCGTTGGAGTTATTCGAGAGGCCACGGTTTTCTTTTAGGAAATTTTGCAGATTCGGAACATTGAAAGGGCCGCGTCTTTCTTCCGTTGGGGGTACAGTGTTTAAATAACTGCGCAGCTGGGTTTCCTGGTCTGCACTTTTGTTGTATAGATTCTCGCTGCACCAAAAGCACGTTACCGAATGATCGCCCGCTAAGTGGACGGAAAGGGTATTGAGACGTGAATTTTCACTAGAGATTTTGCTATAGCTTTAGCGAAAGTGCCTGCAATGAGACCACAGGCGATTGCTGACATTTCGTTTCCGTGCCTACAGACCTCGCTACTGGGCCCAGTTTGGGTTGCCGCTGTTTGAACCAGACAGGCAGAACTCTTGGACTGTTCAGCTGCTTGGGATTCAACAATCACCATCAGATTTGGCCGTGAATGAATGGTATCTTTTCTGACCAAACAGTGCTTATAAGTACGTCCGTATGCTGACGAGCAAACGATCTGGGAAATGTCACAGAAGCCAGTGATCAGCTTCACATCAAGTGGAGCACGATGGAGTAAGTTCGTCCTCATATCTGAGAAGGGAAGCTGACTCATTTTGAGACGAATCAGATCCTGTGGTGTTAGTATAACTGTGCTTGTGCAGGTCACGTTCGATAAGATGCGCATGCCTTGTGTGTTGGCTGAGACTAATCTTGGTCGTCATCAACATCACCATCACAACGGCCTTTGAGTCCAACTAGAGAGTGCCGTGGTTCGAGTCGCCGCTCACCTCAAAACAGCATGGAATATCATAGAAGAAGAAGTTAGAGAAAAAGTTGAAAATTAGTAAAAGAAAGCAGCAGAAAAACCATAAATGGTATGAATGCAAGTAAGTCATTGACTGCGACAAATTGCCATCTCGGATGGCAGTAGACTTTGTGCCGTCCGCTTGGCAGGTTCTGTTAAGGCCAGCTCTAGACGCAAGACTTTCAGAAATCTTTTCATTGTATCTGCTTACTCTCCTACTGACTTTAGTGACGTCAGCGTCAAAGACGCGTTTTACTCGAATCTGGCCGCTCTCCTTCGGTCGACACGTGGCTTTGATATAGATGAATGTTTTCTTATTCTTGCCATTTAAAGATGACCATCTAGCCCAAGATATAAAGCACAAATTAAAGTCTGTTCTGGGTCGAACATATGCGGCTGCGCAGTTGCGCCTATTTCAAACCATCAGAGGACCAGTTCTCCGCAATCGCGAAAGTAGTTTGTCAAATTGTTCTGTCTCCCATGTTGTATGCCAGTTGACTTGCAGTTGCTGTGACGTTTACGTAGGCAGAACAGATCGACAATTATCACAGCGAGTCGCCGAACACATCCCGAAGTGGTTGAAACAACAGATGACGCATCTGCCTCAATTTGGTGCACTGACGGCTCGACATCCAACCTCATCGATTGCCAAACACCTCATGACAACAGGTCACCAAGTTGACCCACTGAACTCTTTCAAGATATTGTTGCGCATTCGAGACCCGAATTTGCTAGCTTTCTGCGAAGCGATGCTCATCTAAACTTACCAGCCGACGTTGTGTGCACAAGAGTGATTGAGATAACCCATCTGGTTGCCATGGTCGTGATTACATAATAATTGGTGTGCATGTAGCCGTTTCTAGTCCTTGTTTGTCCTTATTTGTATGATGTATATAACTGGCATGTTTTACGTTTGCGACTGATGAGAGTAAATGAAATGTTAACATATTGCAACATGTCTTCTTTCTGTTCTGATGAAATATTCGTTCTGGCCGGAGATATGAATGCTCAGGTCGGCCGTCTTTAGGTGGCAGGTTTGGGATAGCGTCACATCGGTCAGGTACTAACGGGTGATTGTTGCAGTTGTGCGCTGAACATAGGCTATTTTTAGCCAGCACTAGTTTTAGGCATCGTGCACGTCATTGCTATACTTGCGCCCGCCTTCTTCGAATCAGGCCTGGTCTTAGACCTACCACATAGCTGTTAGTTACAGGTGACGTGGTTCCATTCAAGACTGTCGTTCTTATTGGAGCAGATGCTTGGATTCAGATCATGCGTTGGTATGTTGTCGTTTTGTTCTTACTTTTGCTGGGCAACGACCCCACCGACAGCAACGATTAGCTATTGAGAAACTGGTTTACCATCAGTAAAGCATAAGTACCAAACCAGCTTAGAAAGCTGCCTTAATGGTACTCACTCCGAAGATCCTAATAGCTGCTTGTTGTAAACCCGCCTAAACGATACGCTGGTTCGATCTCGGTAGAGTGGTGCGCTCGATAAAATCGGATTCTCGTCCCGGTAGTAATTCACACGGAAATCTCGGTCCCGAATAGTACCGCGACTGTCCCGTATTCGTTCCCAAGGCAAACCAAAAGACGCGTTCAAAATAAGGAGGTTTGTTCCGCTACAAAACGTGTGCGGCTTGGGCGACAAGTACAAAGTATTCACAGGGCACGTCATGAACACACATTCCCACCACATCATGAGAAAGAGTTAGAACCACATATGTGCATAGCGGTATAAAAAAAGTCTCAACCGACTTGAACAGTTCTGCTAGTTCGGACTGAGTCGGGTTGTTTTTTTTCTTTTCACGACGGAACCGCCCTGGGACGGTCGCAGGGTGGGCGCCCTAACACTGCTGGACTCAGATCCCACGGGCCATTTAAAAAGCAGGTACTGTAGCATGCGGAACAGGAGTACATAAGTTTAACAAACATTGAATCTCGAAGAGATTCCTGGAGTTGGTAAAAGCCAGACAGAAGGTTCCTACTGGTAGTTCACATAACATGTCTAGAAGAAATATCCCTAGGAACCTGAAACGTAGTCTGAAGGCTGATGGTGAGGCTTGGTTAGTGGAAAAAGTTAAGGAAATGTAAACCACCCTTGCTTCAGAGAATATCAACAAACTCTCTGAGCTTATCCGTGCTACTGGTTCCAGGCGACCGTCCGTCAGCGAAGTTATCAGCGAGGCAGATGACACACTCATCTGTAATATGTCCAGAAGGATAGAGCGATGGACGGAGCACTCTGAGAGTCATTTTAGCTGGTCTCCTGCTTTTACTGTGTTGCCGCCACAAACATGTCAAGTTGCATCCTGGTCGGTAGATTTATCACCACCCACTGAGACCGAGGTTCGCAACTGCATCTCGGCTCTCAGTCGTAATAGCGCTGCTGGTCCAGATGATCTCGTGCGTGCACTTTTCAAAGGAGGTGGAGAGGTATTAGTTGATGCCTTGATTCAGCTGTTTCAACTTGTGTGAATGACGGATACCATCCCTTCGTGCGGGGGTCACGTAATAGTAGTTCCTATATTCATGAAAGGCATCAGGAGCTCTTGCGAAAACCATAGAAAAAATTAGTTTGACCCCAGTCATTTCTAGGGTTCTGACATCCATTATACGTCGTCGACTCACTGCAGTTCGGGAGTTAAACACTAGAGAAGAACAGGCAAGTTTTCGTCCTGATCGGGGATGTATAGATCATATTTTTACCCTTAGTCAAATTTTGGAGCAGCATCATGTGTACCGCCGGCCAACAATTGCTGTATTTCTCGACTCTAAAGGTGCGTTCGATTCGGTGGATCGATCTACACATTTAGAGTTGCTTGAACGCAGGGGCGTACCGACCAATTATATTAACATAGTGTCGACGCTTTACCCCCATACTTCGGCTCAGGTCGGGGTTTACAGTGAACAGTCCGACAGTTTCAGCGCCAGGAGCGGCGTTCGTCAAGGTTGTCCCCTTTCAACATTTTTGTTCAATTTCGTCATGGGTGAAATAATGGAGGACTTTCTGTGGCACTTAAATGATGCCGGCGTGGACCTCCTACCTGGTGGAAGGCTGATCGATCTTGATTATGCTGACAACAAGGTGTTGCTGTTTGACAACTATCAAGCGGCACAAACATCGCTACACGCTATTTCGCGTTCTGTTAAGTACTGCGGATTGCGCATTGCAGTCTCAAAATGCAAAATGTTTCTGCAAGATTGATGTGAGTACATAGTTTGATGTTAGATAATGAAGTAATGGAGGTTGTTGACTGGTTTTTAAACGTGGGAAACTGCATTAGCGGCGGCGGCGGAGGTGTAGGGAATGAAATAATCTGAAGCACTTTTGGCGACATAGAGGTATCTCTCTGAAGCTTAAGGGTCGTGTATATCAGGCAACAGTGAGGGCTGTATTACTTTACGCTAGCGAAACCTGGCCACCCAAGGTAGAGGACGTTAACCGTCATCTAGTATTTGACCACCAATGTCTGCGTTCAGTCGCTCGTATCGGGTGGCCCCAACGAGTAAGCAACGAGGAGGTTAGAAAGTGGGTACTTGGCATTGGTTGTCAAACGAGTTCTTTCGTTCAGTTCTTACACTTGCACAGACTTAGATGATTAGGTCATGTACTAAGGATGCCAGCTATTCGTCTGCCACACCGAGCACTGTTTGCCGACGCTGCGGCCGACTGGCGCAAGCTGCGAGGTGGACAGATGATGACCTGGTGTAGACAAATGGAATCGTTCACTAAGGGGTTAGCTACTGTAGATCGGGTTCGTCTTCCGGGCCGGAGCTATCGCGACTCACAGAGTCGGTGACTTGAGACGTTAGGTGGGATGGCGGCTAACTGAGCTCAGTGGCGTGAGTGTTGTTTGTCCGAGTTGTCTGTGAAGTGAGTGCACTTAATGACGCGTGGCATTGAAAACCATAAAGAGTCTGTCTTGCTGATGACGCCTTACTTTCACTTAAAGCTTGGTTGTTTGTTTGCAAGGTGTAGGCGCTTTGATGTTTTATGTTTTAATATAGACGTAGCTATCTTTAATGGTTAGGTCCTTGCTCTTCCCTTTTTCCTCTCTGGTCATATACAGGGTTTGCTTTTTCTTCTTTGTGGTTGTGTGGCAGTTAAGCATTGGTATGATTCACTGATGTGTTGCTGTCTATGATTATGATGATGATTATGATGATGATCTCGGATGGCGTTTTTGGCGGCCGATTTGAGTGAGTAAGAAGACACCAACCAGACAGACGACACCTACCCACTTTTTTCAATGACCATCCGAAATTTCCATATTTCATGATTACCTTGTTGCTCCACCATCATTTGTTTTCACCCAACTGTTGGCGATCTCAGTAAATAATTGCCCATACGGTAAACGCCCAGCTGGTATGCAGAGTACATGACTTAACAATCGCAGGCTGTGCAACAAGATTCATGGGCCAATTGATTATGTATCCCCAGAATTCTGAAATTAACGCCGCCGGACGGACGTTTAATTTAATATGGGCTGTTTGGTGAAGACACCGAGGGTTAAACACAGCAAGTCTGTCTATACCTTCGTCGCGAACAATCCACGTTTCCGAGCCACAGAGCAAAACAGAACGTACGTAAGCATTGTATAGCCTTCCTTTCAACGACAGTCGGATGTTTTTTTTTAAACCACAAATAACCCAAGTCGGCATGTACAATACATATCTTTGAAATCCTCGCTGATATTTCATCAGTAATATTACATGCTGACAATAGAGTTCCATCCGAGAATGGGAAACGGTTGACAGTCTCAAGCAGACGGCATGCAGTAAAGAACGTGTGAGTGAGAATGTCCCAGTCTTGAAACGGTATATTGAACTTCGAAGGTAGGAAACGATATCCGCAGAAACCAGTTAAATAATTCATCTTGTTCAACATGATCTACACGTCTTCCACAAAGGGGCTGAATAAGGCAGCGTTTTCCGCATACTCCAGATCGGTCGACCTAGCTTCAGGAAGAAGCTTTACACCAAGCTCACTGGACTCCTCCAGCGCACCTTCCAGAATTTTGTCCATAACAAAATTGGACAGGAAAGATTAGATCGGACACCCTTGACGAACATCACTAGAAGTGATGAACACACGAAACGATTGTCCCTAAACCCTTACTCTGCTAGAAGATTTGGCTTACAACGAATTCACGTATTTCCCTGGAAGTCCCTTGCGAAGAAGACAGTTCCGGAGGACGTTCGAAACATCGAATCTAAAGCAGCTTTTAGATGTAGAAAGAACACTACCGTGGGCTGCCTCTAAGAGTGCCGGTGCTCCATGGTCCATCGCAATGTAAGAATGTGATCAGCATACTCTCGACAGGATCGAGAACTTGCCCGTTCTTTACGTGTCTGACTTTCTCCGGAATTAGTGAGCCAACGTAGCATATTAAGCACTCGATACTATATTGATGCCTCTCTATTTGTCAAATAGATTTCGGACTCTTAAGAAAACTATGGTTACTGTTAATAATCACAAATTACGATGTAGCTCTTCGGTTTCTCGAACCGTCTAAGCCTGTCTGTCGGTTCTGATACCAACACCACCACACCACCCCTGAAAACAGAAAGAAAGGGAAAATCCGGTCCAGGAGCCTTGTTACGATTCAGTGAATTAAGCTCTAAGGCCACTTCTGCTTCTGACGGAGCACCGCCTGGAACGCAGTAACTGACCATTTGGATCCCGACGTCCACATGATCTGGTTGAGACCAACTGAACATTTCCTCGGAATGTTCAGTTCATCTATCAAGTCGGCGCATATAGTCTCACTTACACCGACTCGACGGCTACTTTAACGACAAATCAGGGAAAAAGTCTTCTGCTGTTCCCAAATCGAAAAACTCTTTCCATCTCTTTCGACTGTTAGACCAGGTAGTGCTCACGGTTTTTTCGCGAACTTTTGGGGAACGTTCGGGTAAGTTCTCGACGGTCGTCATCATATTCAGAGCCATGTGGAATCAAGCGACGATTGCCTATAAGCCTTATCAGTGTATCAGAAATCCATTTATGTCGCAACTACATAGCTTCTTCGGAATATACCTGCTGACAGTAAATTTTCGTAACCGTTCCGATTCGTTCACAATGCTCGTTAAGTTCCATCACCTGACTCGCTATGAGCAACTTGTTCGCCAGTACGTCGTTGTAAGCGTTCCTTTCACTGTCCTCGCTCGAATGCTGGTTAAGTGTCTTACATTTACGAATGTAAGACCTCTGGATAAATGATGAAACAAAACGTCTACGCAAAACAGCATGGTCCGAGTCCAGGTTGTTGCTCCGAAATGCACGACAGTCAGTGGATTAGCGCCATCTGTAGCTGTACTATGTGACGAAAAGGAATAGGGTGGTGTCCATGTAACAATGTCTCCTTTTGTGTTGGAAAGCGATACTCAAACTGTGGAGACAGTGGGGTGTGCACAGCCGCCGTGGTACTTCGTCATCATCAGCGGGTTTTTCCAGGACACCAAACATACCTCTCAAGTGCTTCTCTTTTAGAAAAGAAGAACCAAGCTAATTATTTTAATCGCCGGCTTTCACAATGATGTCAGAGTGTTTAGTCTACTCCAGGAACGGGGGGTTCGTAAAAAACGCATTCCTGGTTGCATCCGACCGAATTACCGTTGGAGTGTACGCCGATATGATGAATATAAAACGGTCTTCTGGTTTACGCTGACAGGGTTTGGCAGATTTGTTGAGTCTGACAGCACACAAGCGACTGTTCACTGGGATCCATTCGAGCAAACTTTGCTGTGCTCCAGAATTGAGTGCGATTCCCGGCTTGACCACCAGATTCAACCTCGGCCGCATGAGGGACCCTGAGAGAGAAGTGCTTAAATCGACAGTTATCTAGAAGTGAGCTCAAATAGATAACGATACTAGGATCGTAGACTCGCGTCCCCGATACACAGCATACACCAAACTGCAGACTTGTGGGAGTACTTAACAGAGCAGCTTTCTAACCGATTTGCCAGAGAATGCAGGCACTGAAGGTGCCAGTATCCACCAGCTTTGTTGGCCTTAAAAAACAATTATCACTGGAGGGCACAAGGAAGTCAGAATACTTGGAGGTAAAATGGAAGGGGAAAGTCGAAACGGATTAATACTGTAATTGTTGAAAGAACGATAACTTCTAATACTTCCTGGTCGTTCATGCCGCAAAGGGGGATTGACTTACGAGATCCCACCTCAAGTATCTGATTCAAAAGTCTGACCTGCGAAGCAACGGAGTACAGGTTTTTCTTGCAGGGCCCTATCCGGAGCCGGTGACTCAAAAGTGCAACTCACTTGGCAATGGAAGGCTTGCTTAGCCCGATGGCGCAGTAAATAAGGCATTATTGTTTAATTCCGAGCACCGCTGCTTGCAGTGAATGTATTCGGAAGTACATCAGGCTTCTGAATGATACCGAATGTTTTTTGACCTTATTGGATAATAAGGCGGCGGTCAAGGCCAGCCATTGAGCGAGCGGAATGCTCTTTGTCTGAGGGTAACCTTCTAACTTCCTTATTCGGAAGAAAGCAGGTAGTTCAGCCGTATGTTCATAGGATCGTGCCTCAATACCTAAGCACTCTTACGCGATCAGTACTACGATATACAACTCAATGAACACATTTGCTTTTCGCCTAACTGTTCATTTTTTTTAACTTACTTGGTAAAGTTGTATCTGATAAGACCGAAAGCCTACTCGGCATAACCCTCCGAATCGATGCAATTTACAAGTCTGATCGCCACATCAAGGCAGCACAATAGGTCAGGACCAATCTTTGCCAGATGTTTGCGTTCACAGGCGGCGCAGTCATAGATCTTGGAAGGCAAAGTACCTAGTCCTTGGTCTGCTTCGTCTTTGTGTTGATACGTACGAGGTTGCGCCTACAACTGAGTGCTAGATCTACACAGCTGACCACATTCCGTACAAACGTACTCCACTCATCTTTCCTCCTTACTGGTGAATGCTGGCGCGGAGGCGCTGGCGGAATTCTCATTTTCATGACCAGACGTAACCAGTAATGGTGAGTATTAGGTGATCGCGGGTGTAGCATTCCCAAAACCTTTCCAGTCAGCTCTAGACCCGAATTTCGCTCTTGTTAGAGCTCGTCAGTAGTGTATTTTATTGCCACGGCCTGGACTAAAACTCCGGACCTTGTTTACAGTTCTTACTTTGTTTCAGGCCGTAAGTTTGGGCGAACTGTATAATTACTCATCCAACAAATTGAAAGAACACTTCAACGTTGCCAGTTCGCGGACATGTTGAACATGCTCAGCGTCACGTAATCATCCGAACATTGAAACTACTGGTGTCATAGAGTAGTCAGAATCAGTTATCAAGCTGCATTTCATATTACTCGTAATGTTTGGTATTTCCAGATGTAAGGGACTTATAAATGTCTGAGCACCTAAATCGAAGACTACATCTCAAATTGGTCGCACGTCAAAGTAGCCACCAACTTCGCGATAAGCCCAAAATCCATCTTCTTTAGTAGCTAAACAAATACTCGAGGCAGTCTACAAGGTATACGTCACCAACATATTTGATATTTCGTTCCGTATCGCAAAGAAACCAGTCTTGTATTTTGCCGAGGTATTTTTAATCAAGCGCTTTGGCATATCCCCGAACAAGTTTTCTTGGCTCTCCAGCTGTCCTGCTGGCTTATTATGGTACGACAGTAAAGTGTTTGTGATATGTACCCATCTGTGTGCATTACTGCCATTGCCCTACCTGCTTACGGTTGTGTTTGTGTTCCCTCATCGACCAGCTGCGTTTGTAATGTGCAGTCAAACTGTACGAAATGTTGGTCCGGAACTAATCTTAACTGCTGTGTATTTAAGGAGAGTAACATTTTTCCCGTAGTACACACCTTGCCTTTAAGGTATGGTGACAGTTAAACTGATGGCATGGATTATAAAGACATACACCGATAACTCGACTAAGTCCTAAACCTTTAACCACTAGTAATAACATTTCAATTAGACAGAAAAGTATAGTGGAGTGTCATTTACGAAAAATTATTTTGCGCTTTTCAGTTTCAAACGCCGACTTTCATAACTTACGTCACCACTCAGGATATGCATGTGATGAAACTGAGTTATTTTAATGGCATATTTGAACAGTTTTTGCTTACTGTGAATTAATTTTAAGGAATAATAGAAGAGCTTATTTGTTATCTCTACGCTGATGAGTGAACTAAGATGAGAATGAAAGTGTCCAAGAAAAGGTGAAAAACGGTACAAGACATGCAACTAAACCGAGATGCTATAGGGATGAGAAACCATGAGATGGTACTGTTCTCCGGTTCGATGTAGTTTGTTAACCACGGGAAAATCTGTAGTTGTTTGTTCGTTTTTGCGCACGGACTAATTCTTAAGCACATATTGTAACGAAAAGGCGCCCAATAAAGCACAATCTTTATTGTCCAACTCGCTAGTTACCATGCCACACGAGCGCTCGTGATTTTGAATCACAATTCCAGTCCACAACACCCCCTGGTTTCCGCTCGCACGTCGTGTACACTTCTACCCGGTTTAGGTGTGTGATTGGCGCCTTCTACTCTGGGTTTTTCTGTCTGTTATTCCTCGGCCGTTGATCCGATTTCGTTGAGCGATAGCTTGTCCGATCGCTCGTGCTGTCTTTCGTCTATCAATCGTGGGCTTTGACCGTAATCCACAGCTGTGTCGAGATATTCCTGACAGTGTTGGAATAATCACACCTTCAATTTGGTCATTCATTTTATTTCGACTGCCACGTCTCGCCCTTTGGTCCGATCCGGTCGAGCGATGACTCATCCGGTCGCCCACGCCGTTCTCCATCCCCTCACAGTGGGTGTTTGAACGCACCTCCCCCCTGCGTTGGGGTATTCCGCCGAGAGCTGGAATGCTCGCACTACCTGCCTGACAATCCCCCACAATATGTAATCATTTCACACCCGACTATGCCCGCAGGCATTTTATGCATCATGACAATATACTATACATGGATGTCCCGACTTTCTTGAGGCATGGCTACTTTCAATCTGTATGCAGTGGTTCCGAAAAACGTGTGCCTATCCTCATTCGCCGTATTCCGAGTAAGTGTCCAGTATTCGTCAACAGACTACGCGAGCGAATCTGGAGTTTTCAGACAAATTAATATTTTAGTACCGCCAGAAATCGTCTTGGTTTACTAATTCAAACACGTGAGAGTAGTCCAAAGTCCGTGTCAAAGTTACTGAACGACTTATTTGGTCCAAACAATAAACACTTCATTGTTGTGTTCTCTATTCGCAAACCGGCTTGATGGATCTTGCGGTTAAACTGATTTTGCTGTGTACTGTAAAGTTGTGATCGTGAAAATGGATTCCTACAGTTCTGATCATTTACTCTAATAAAGACAGTCAATTCGTCGATGTTTAAAAGACATTGCAAGGCTAGCAGACATGTAAGACATCCAGAATCATGAATCGACCGGAGAGGACTTCCTAGCTGTTGGAAGACTGGCTGATCTTGAGTATGCTGACGACAAGGTATTGTTGTTTGACAACATTCATGCAGTACAAAACATCCTAGACGTTCTGTCAAATGCTTCGGAATGTACCTTGAAGCCTCAAAGTGCGAGGTGTTTTTGCAAGATTGCCGTGATTAAGTAGGTTTAATAATAGATAATGAGGTCGTGGAAGTTGCTTACCGGTTTCTGTAATTGGGAAGCTACATCAATGGCGCCGGAAGTGTACGGTTTGAAGTAGAATCACGTATATCTAAGACTAGGGTGGTATTAGCCAATCTTGGGCACATCTTGCTACAGAGAGCTACGTCTATCGTACTTAAAGGTCGCGTGTATAAGGCGACAAGGAGGGCTGTGTCACTTTACCGCAGTGAAACATGACTGCTCAGAGTAGAAGACGTGAACCGTCCTCAGGTATTTGGCCACCGATGTCTGTGTTCGATGGTTCGCGTCGGGTAGCACCAACGGCTGAGAGACGAGAAGGTTAAGAAGCGGGTATTTGGTAGTGACTGTCAGCTAAGTTCTTTTTTTCACTTCTTACACTTGCACAGTCTTAGATGGTGAGATCATATAAAGGATGTCAGCTAGTCGTCTGCCACACCGAGTGCTCTTTTCTGACACTGTGGCCAACTGGCTCAAGTTGTGAGGTGTACAAATAATGTCCTGGCGTAGACAAGTGAAGTCGTTCATCAAGGGAGGGGTTGGTCACTATAGGTCGGGTTCGTTCTACTGGATGGAGAGCTGGCGACTTCCAGAGTCGGTGGCTGAAGACTTCAAGGGAGATAGAGGCTAACCGAGCTCAGTGGCACGAATGTTGTCGTTGTTTGGTCGAGTTGTCTGTGGAGTGGATGCACTTAATGATGCGGTTCAGTGGAATTCGTAAGGAAGCTGTCTCGCAGATGATGCCTTACTTCCACTTATAGCTCGGCTGTTTGTTTACGAGGTGTATCCACCTTGACGCTAAATGCTTGAATATAAACGTAGTCGTCCTCAGTCGTGAAGTCCCATTCCGTTCCTTTCTTTTACCTTATGTCTTCTTGTAAGGGGTTTTGCTTTTTTCTTCATGATTGTGTAGCAGTTAAGCATCGACGAGAACCACTAATGTATTGCTGTCTGTGATGACGATGAGGACACGCAGAAATTTAAAGATCTCGCAAAAGACTGCTCAAAACGAGGGGCAGTTACTTAGAGCACCAATTCACCGTACTGCGCAAGTTATATTCACGCGAATGTAACAAGACGTTTTTTAGTTCTGAAGATTCGTTTATCTTCTCCTATTAACGCAGCATCATCATCGCTCCTATTTAGGGTCGGGCAATGAAAGAGGTTCGTTGGAGAGGTTCTCAGTGTGACTAAGTTGTGTGGATTGAAAAACAATTTTTCTGAGTAATATAGCGTGGTCTTACGGAGATGAGCAAAATATGAGCAGCTGAGGAACAATTTCACATTGAGCACTGTCCGATACAACAATTTTTCTGCATGCCGTTGGTGTAATCTAAAGAAACCCTTATTCCCTATCTTTCTTTTTTCTTCAAGTTGGGACTTTTCTCTTTTGTTCGTAGGACATCTAAGTATCAGTGTCAACAACCGACGTATTATCCTCCATAACCACAATGACATTGGTGATGTAACTGGTGTTTGGTTCTTGAATTTGAACCCTCATGGCTCATGAAGTCTTTGGCTAGAAATTGTGGAAATAATAGTGGCTAGTCGGGTGCAGTGGGGGTGTTCGTTGTTTTTGTATGACTAAGGTATCTGTATAGCAAGTGCAGGAAATTGAATCGGTTTTTGGAAACTGTAACAAGGTTTAAGTGAGGGTGTCGCTGTAATCTCATTTGCAACTTTGTTTTTTTCGCAAATTATGATTCACGTTTAACCAATTACTCCCTATTCAGTTCATGTTTTTTCGTCCAATCTTATAGTAATCATGCGTTATTGTCAGCCACCTTTGCAATAATATCGATGCTTGTATTAGTTGCAGCTTTGTAGAACAAAAGGACCTTTCACCACACGATCAGGTGACTGGTATCGAATATACCACGAAGGGCGGATACAATTAAATGGTCATTGGGTGAACTAGTAAAGCAAAGATTGGGTTTATGCCGGCTACTATTCAATGAATGGATACGTTGATCTGTAGGATGTACGGTGAATTTTGTGCAATGTAACTGTGTATATCGTCTTAAGTAATTTCATTTCCGTCATCACACTTTGCCTTGCTAATATTTGTTCTCACACTATACGACGCACTTGTTCGTTTGTGTAGAACTGCTGACTGTATGAAAATTCAATGACTTTGGCATCACTTTTAACAGTTTTCTCATGTTGAGTTTACAGTGTTTTCTATAGAAGGTAGGTTGTATGTTTTGAAATTGACGCGATTTCCATGTGTTAAGGCTTTATAAGCCTGTGAAGTCTCATCTAATTGTAGTGTGCATTGTCATGCTCTACAGAATTTGCAACGTTTAGTCAAAATCGTGCCTGCAGCAATGAAGACACCCGTTTGAAGTCGTGACTCACATCGATATTTCACATACTGTTTGATTGTCAGTTGTTTCAGCCGTCCAGGTTCTTTTGCCAACTCCTTCTAAATAACACTGCGTCCATGATTCATAAGCATTGGAGCTTGCGGTTGCCCTCAACCATTTCATTTGTCACGCTGTTTAATTTGTGTGTCCAGGTTCAAATTATCATCACATAAAATACTCCCACGTAAGCCAGTCAATCTAAACTGCACCAATGTAAGTCTTTCATATGGTGATTTCCTTTTTCTGCCACCGATTCGTCACCGTATACGTTGTCTCTTGATTGATTAACCAATCAATTCTGCAATTTACGCCCCCTGGCATGTACACAGCTCACAACCATCCTGTTCGACAAGACCGGAACTATCACCCAAGGTCGTCCACAGGTCACGCGAGTAGTCATGTTTGTACCGGCTGCAAACTCTTCTCCGGTGAACGCAACTCAGGTAGCTCATAATGACTATTATCGTCTATCACCAACATGTTTATACTCACATACATCTTACGTCTTTCTTTCATTAATTAATTCGTATTGTCTGATAACAGACATTCTCCACAAGATGTCTATTTGAAGCCCTGTTCCTATTCTCCTATCACGTGACTGTAATTCCTCAATAAGATGTGTAATACCAACTGCTTCACTTGAAAGACGATCCAACAGTGTTTCTGATGTCTGCATGATTTTGCCTGGCCCTTTGAGCAAAGCTATGTTAAACTGATATCTCGAATTGACCAGTTTAACACAGCTTTCTCGTTTTTTCCCATAATTTCATCCCTGTTCCCCATAAATTTTGTTTATCAGCTACAATATAAAAATGACTTCGTAATCCATCAATTTTTGTTCTATTCGTCAAGCGGTTTTGTAGAAACGGTCTACACTGACAACACATCATGGGCCCAGTTGATTTGGTAATTTGAAAACATGTCTTCTGTGAGGTGTAACCGACACTGAACGTTGAGGAGATTAAGTTGTTAAAGTTCACACTAAACACAGTTTGCGCGCAGTCTAACTACTTCATTGTTTCTAAGGTCACACTGATAGTCTTCGGGTTGTATTGCATTTCTCGTGGTGATGGGGTGACGACTTTTCTTTTTAGTCGATAGCTCTTGTGCACCAATTTCCAATCTATTGAACACGTTGTACCCAAAGGTACTCAAACATACTCTGTTATGGATGCCTTGCTTACGTATGTCTGTAGTTTGTCTATTTCGCAAACACAACTCAGTGTGTTGATATTTAAGGAAATATGAAAATGGCGTTATTACACACACTTCTCATTCATCTGATGATGGCCTGGCCAGTGTTAATTTAAATCATTCTTTCGTTCTATCAGACGCAATCAGTAGCCAGCGATTTCTTAAATTAGGATTAATCTGCTTGTGATCCCGTAAGATTTAGGGGTGTTTATAAAATGGCTGTGAAAGACATAACCCCGACAGATGCGTTGGCCTAGTTACTGCAAGATACTGGTCGTGGAACGAACTGAAGTGGAGTCCCGATAAGTTTAATGCAAATCTTGGCCATTTTCTTCTCCTTTTACAGAAAGTGTTGGGCCCCCAAATTCATAGCTAGTGAAAGTTGATTATAGACATGATCCGCATTCGTTTGTCCGATCGCATTTTCTAAGACAAAATATATCCGAGCACTGATCACACATTAATGTTGTTCTGTCGATCCTTTTTATCGACAGCGCGATTAGTTGCCATCTTCCCAGACACTTCCATTCACAGCTCCCGAGTCTTGAAATCACCGGTTCTGCATGCGGAATTGACGTACGTTCAAAAAATTACAAGTTGCCGCTCTCAGTTTCGTTTGCCAGGATGTCGACTGTTCTCATATCTTACGCTAGTACGCTGGGAAGTAAGCTGAAAGCGAGAAGTGACTATCGATGGGCAGGTATTCTTAACACATAATTTGCTATCCAACTTAGTGTATTTTCATCGTTTGAGCGATTGAATTTGTTTAATGCTAATAGGCAAGTGTCCTGTTAATTTTCCAACTGTCTAACCGTCGGTATAACGCGATCCATCAGGTCGAGTGTGTAATCTATCCATTTCGAAGCTCACCTTCTGAGATGGATGTGTATGTTGTTAGTTACTTTCCCTCTCCAATCTGGCATTTGATTGTTAACATTCCGAACAACCAGTACGTATATACATAAATTATTTTTCCGACACATTCAGACGGATGCAGGAAATCTCAAACTTGCCGATAGCATCTCCCCTAGCCGCTTTCTGTATATACTGGCTAGTGCAGAGTCTACTGTGAAGCATCCAATAGCCCATGCGATTGTGACGCTGGTACGCAGCCTTCGACAAGTTCTTCCTGAAGACAAACCCTCTACGAACTCACTTATGCACACTTCCAATCAGATGTCGTTTGGCCGCGCTATCTTGGGTTCCCCTTCACCAAACCTAGCCTATCCATCCACAAAACCGGCACCTCCGCTCGAATCTCTCCAGGGCATTGGGGATGCGTCCGACCCGTTGTCTCACACCGAATTTGCCATGGTGCGTCGTAAGAACCAAGAGGTTTAATAAACGAAAAGTTTCATTTCGAGTTGCCATTATACCGTGTAGTTCAGTTCTGTTGTCATTCTACTGATGTTAAGACTGTTAGACTGGTCGCTTTTTCCAACTCAGTTGTTGTGGATTAACATTTATGTTTACGTTCGGATTATTGGTGTCTTTATGTCTTGAAAGACTAGACTATTTCATCTTGAGAAAGTCTGTTTTTAAGAGTGCCAGCCCGTACATTTTCTGCAATTACCTAAAAGTCCGCAGTAGCCGTATTTCCTTTGATGTAATGTTGACGAGTTTAGAATAATCTGTATATCCTTTGTTTATCTGTCATACTTGAATGACCTGTATGAACCATTGAGCAACATATTGCTCGAACTGGTATCGTTATATCCGTTTTCGGCAGTACACCCTTTCCCGTCGAGCCTTGCGTAAGCGTTCGAGGATTTAATTCGATTCGTAAAACCTCGTTTAACCATTTACCGTTTGCCAAGTCACTATTGAGGTAAGCGGTAGCCTGAACCACAGCACCTTTTGGTCAGGCTTGTGGCGGTTATGATGATGATGATGATGATGAATAGATGACGGTAGCTCAAAGCAGATTTGCTGGACGCCCCACTTTTAAGTAGGTCTATTTGTTCATCAGTGTCGATCGTTTGGGTAATCGTTTTGCATGCATAACAGGGCCGAACATAAGACAGGTAAGTCCTAACGACTACCTCCGCCGTTCGAGAATGTAAATTTCTAGAATGTCGTTGCGCGTCATGATAGGTGATGTGTCTACGAATAAGCCGAAGAGTAACGCGTATTCAGCGGCGGCAACTCGCGTGATCGATACGATGGAAGCACGTGAACTTTCGTAGCAGTACCATGAGTGGACGGCATGAGCCGTACGTCAACTATATTTGTTCTAGCTAGTTAAGTTATGCTAACCGCTCTTGTTCACCTTATGTTTAACAATGTAAGTAATCCCCGGTATCTCTGAAAAGTCTTATTCTGTTTCGTTGTGGTTTGAACCTTGATGTATTTGTTCTTACCGGCTATCTGGCAATGTACTAGGTTAGATATTTATCGTGGTTCAACAGAGTTAGTTAACGTTGCGTAGTTTGTAGTCGGTACTCTCATTTTTTGAGTCCATATTAGCAGGAAGTCACATTTTGGATCACATGCATCAAACTATCTTACAGAAAAAATCAAGAAGATTTCACGTTTGTCTGTTGTTTATTTTTATTTTTATTCAAACTTGCGTCTTGTGATGCACTCATCTGTTCGAGAGCGCTTGTGAATGTCAAATGTTTAATTAAACCTGTCTGCACCACTTATTTGAGTCTGGTGGACATGTTTTAGGAGAGTGAGTAAAATATGTCCCTTTTGGTAATACAACAGAAATCGATTGAAAATGGTAGAGTTCAAAATCAAGGAAGTAAACTCTGCACACTTCGTGCATAAGATGCTCCGGCATTTTTACATGAGCTTCACATTCCTAAAAGTCTGATTTGTTTTTGTCTGAAGGTCACTGACGCGACATCCGTCGCTGGAATGGGCTTACAATGTCAAGTTACCCTCATGCCATTTGATTGTCCTCCTGGATCAAGCCTGTCGAGACCTCTGGCTTCTCTCAGACAACCAAATACAGATCTACGACGGAATTCGTCTCGATTGGAGCCAGATTTGGTTGGGGTAGACCTGTGTTCTGCACTTCCAATGCGACTTGATTATGTGGCTTGTGTGTGGCCCGATCTAATCACCGGCGCTTTAGATGAGAAACAGATCAACGTCGGTCTTCGTTCGTCCACCTCGTCGTCACTGCTCGAACTGATTCCAGCTGTGGATCCGCTAGTCAAAAAAACGAATCACACTGGGTTCCAACAGATTGCCCGTTCATCAAACACCTCAGTTCCTTGTATGAATCCGACTTGTGAAGATGCCTTCAGTTGGGCAGGTAAGCTTTCATACACTTTCCAAAACCGATGTATTCAGCCAGAATCGTTAGCTGTTGAAGGCTATGTAGTACGTCTATACGCAGTACGTTCTTCAAGTTTAGGACAAAATTATGCTAAACTTCTTACCGCGTCGGCGTTAACGGTAAAAGCAGCGTAGACATGTTCGACAGCACAACGAGTGGGAGGCATATTTGTACTGAGAGTTGAAGTTGTACGATGAGCGCAGATGTAGGTGTAAGTACATCTTGACCAGTTTCGGCTGGAAGTTGAGTAATAATCACCGAACAGCCAACTCAGAATGATGTGTTGTTCGACTGTAAGTGTTCTCAAGAATGTTCAACATTTGCCTTCTTGAAGTTTGCAATAAACCATTGTTTTCAATTCCGTTTTTGACATACCGTGTACTGTGTTTAAAGAAAAAACTATTGCGTGCAATAAAATAGCACGAATGTATTGTACCATGTAGAGACTACGGAAAAATTCGAGGTTACAACGAAAATGTATGACTATAACTCATCACTTTAGAATGTACAATGAGACTGAGCTGGCTTAAGCAGATGAGAGACAGAAGGTCTAACCGAGATGGGTCGCATGACTCATTCCGAATGGGTGTTGTTGTATGTGTGTGCACATCCATTACAGTGTCAAAACGTTCACCTCGTATCTCATTGGCTACTAACACTCGCGTGATACATCGCGACTGTGATTGGTTTAATTCTAACTCGTTCACTGGTTTAATGTCACGTGTTACGTCTGTTGGTCTTATTGCATACATACTGCTTACGCTCGTTATGTCTGCCTTGCGTTCTGATTTACGATGCAATAAATGGCGTCGCGAGCAATGCTAACTTCAAGGAATGCACCTGCAACATTTCTAATGGATCCAGCAATATTTCCAAAGCCCAGATTCGTGGATTACTTGGAAAACGACATTTACGGATTACTTGGATTTGCTCAATGTGTTAAATCCGTCGTAGGACCTGACAGAGCCAACTAAACTAAAACTTATTCGCAATCATCTGGGTACTGAAGGGCAGAGACAGTTTGACATTCAATCTCTGTGACATAAAACCACTCTAAAGGATGCTTTAAACATTATTGACAAAATACTAGGGGTCGTAACCAAGGTATAAGCCTTCAGGTTTACTTTTTCCCGCATCAGTCAGCAAACTGGAGAACCACTGGAACGATTCATTTCTCGACCTATAAGAGCCATCCGTCCGTGTGAATATTCTAAAGTACCTACTGAGAAACTTGAAGACTGCATGCTCATGCAGCATTTTATCTTTGGAGTATGAAATGAAAAATTCGTGAATCTCTTGACTGAGGATGCATCTAAATTATCTTGACAGAGGGCCTGTGAAATGGCCCGTATTAAAGAACAAGTTCGATCGCAATGTGAATTGTTCCCAAAGTCGCCACAGCCGGTATCAATGATCAAAAATTTGAAGCCGTCAGTTACCTTTCTTCCTCTCGGAAAATGTCCCCGTTGTGTATCAACAGCACATCGAGCGAATAATCTGGAATGCCCAGCAAGAACTACTAAATGTTCAAGTTGTTCTACAATCGGTCATTTTACAAAAGTCTGTCGTACGCACTCGGTACATGCACTAGAAGGAGGTCTTGTTACTGTGCCAGAAGAACTTCCTGCCGTAGAAACAATTCATGCTTTACGTTCTGAAGATAATGTTATTGCCTCCATGTCTGTTAAAGAACCACGATTACCAAGTTCCGATGTTCGAACCATTCATTTTCTAACTTCGGCCTTAAACTGTCTCTTGCAATGGAATTAGACTCTGCATCTCCAATAACTATAATTCCCTACTCATTTTCTGAGCGTCATTTCAAACATTTACCTGTGTACCCAACGGTTTATAAAGTTGACAGCTACTCCAGCGCACCCATAGAAATGAAGGGATTTATATTACTCCAATTATGTGTTGAATTTTCTCCACCTGCTTTTGTTGTTATAGATATATATATATGCAACATTGTTAGGTCGTAACGCAATGGTAACCCTGAACCAGGTACCTTCTAATGAACATGGCAATGCCTTCTGCTGACGTGCCGTTATTGCATCATAAATACCCACAATTGTTTGCTGATTCAATTGGTCGTGCAGTCAATCTGGCCCACCAAATTCGTTTAAAGTAGGATGCGAAACCGTCCTCCATATCACAACCGCGACCGATACCTCTTGCATAGTGGAAAGCACTTTCTGTCGTTATCATTTTGATGCCTCAAAATGACATAATTGAACCAACAACATGCTCGGCTTGGGTACACCCATTATTTGCGGTCTTCTAAAAAAACGGTAGCGTTCGATTGTGGACAGATCTTCGAGCACTTAATGATCAAACTGTGGTTGAAAATTTCATTTTGCCTAATCAAGATGAACTGTTAAGTAAACGTACCGGGGCAAACTTTTTCTCAAACTTGGACATAAAAAGTGTTTTCTTTCATATGCCCCTTACGGACGATTCCAGACGTTTCATGGCTTTTCTCCCTGCAGAAGATACGTTCCAGTACAAAGTTTTACCAATGGGTTGAAGTTCAGTTCCATCAGCCTGGCAAAGATTTATGACTCAGTCTTTATCTTCATGCCGTGGCACTATTGTGTAAATGGATGATATATGTGTTTTCGCAAAATCGAAAGAACAACAGGATTTCAGTCTTCACTCTGTGTTAGACCGTCCGTATCAAACGAACCTGCGTTTGAACGTGAACAAGTGTGTATTCTGTGTAACTGAAATATCTTTCCTTGGCCATATTATATCGGGTGAAGGAGTTCGCCCCAACGTGGAAAATACTGAGGCTATTGCGAATGCTTCAGAACTTACAAATCTACTTCAACTCAAACGTTACCTCGGACTCCGCTCATACTACTTAGACCATCTTCCAAATTTTGCCACCGTGGTCGAGCCACTGCGATTACTTACGAGATCCAGTATTCCATCTGAATGATCCGACACCCAGAGAGAAGCATTTTCACACGTGAAACAGATGATTGTTTACGTTCCTGTTGTCAATGTCTTTGATGAATCCTGTAGTACGTTCGTTTCAACAGATGCCTCCGATGTTGATGTCGGAGCCGTTTCTTCTCAAATTCAACAAGGACAGGAAAAGATTAATGCATACGCATCACGAACACTTTCTGGTACGGAACGCAAATATTCAGCCAGTGAAAAAGGAGCTTTAGCCTGTGGCTGGGTCTGTGCGAAGTGGCATATGTACCTTTTCGGTAGACGCTTTACTTTGAGAACTGATCGTGCAGCATTAACGACACTTCTCAGTCAAGGAACTAAAGGTCATAGACCATTAAGGATCAGTCGGTGGTATGCCAGACTACTGAATTACGACTTCCAAATTAAATATAGAAGTGGTTCAGTATATGAAGTAGCTGACGCACTTTCAGGTTACCTTTAACTACACAAACTGATACGGACGATATGAACGAATTCGAAGTAGTGGCTGCCACTGATGATCTGTAAATTCAAGCGGTAACCAGAAAGCTATTGCAAGGGCATACGCAAATAGGTGAGGAACTCCAACAACTGAAACAATATATCTCTACCGGTTGGTCTAGTGTCAAAAATATCACAGACGAGCTAAAATGCGACTACTCCTTGCGACAGGAGCTTTCTGTGATAGACGACTGCATCATGCGTGGATCACGATTCTTTCCACCATCTAGTTTAAAACGTGAAATTACGCTTTGCGCTCATGAGGGACATCCTGGAATCATAAGGACCCTTTGTCGTGCTAGCGAATGGTATTAGTGGCCACGAATGTCTTCGTTAACGAGATTTTCGTTAATGATTGTGCCCGTTGCCAACACGCTGATAAATCAGCTAAACCTATAGTTGCCTCTGTGCAGCCAGGGAATATCCTATGCGCTGGTGGGCAAAGCTGGCTGTCGATCTTATGGGACCTTTTACAACCGCTCCTTCAAACAAACGTAACAAACTGGTCGCCAATTGCTACTAAAGTAAATGGCCTGAGATACATATTTCTGGAAAAGTCACGTCATCCACAGTAATTCACTGGATGAAGCACATTATTGTTTGCTTCGGGATTCCGGAAGAGATTTTCACCGATAATGGGTCTCAATTTGTCAGTTATGGGTTCGAAGGATTTTTACGTCAGCAGGGAACAAAACATTCACGGACTGTTCCTTACAATCCCTCAAGTAATGGTAGGGTGGAATGTTTAAATCGCACTTTGAAGAAATGTATACAGGCAATACAGTTACAAGAAGAGACGTGGGAGGATTCTGTGCTTCCAACTTTATTCACTTATCGCATCAGCCACCATAAGGTGACTGAAAAAACACCTGCTGAACTTATGTTCGGGAGAGCTCTACGTAAAAAACTCGACGCAGCTCACCAACCTGCAAATGAAGATAAACCTACCGAGCTGCTCCGGAGAGAAACTTACCGAAAGACTTGTGCCAATTCAGAAAAGTCTATGGCATCCGGAACATTTCTTCGCTTAAAGAATCAGTTGCACAACAAAGAGCAAATAAGCTACTCATCCCCGATCTCCATAAAGCGTACTCTCGGACCCGGTATATACGAGTTGGATAATAACCAGAAAGTAAATCATCAGTTATTTGCTGGCCAATTGACCCAGGGAATCACCCTACCTTCACGTGCGTTGCAGCCTGTTGGAAACCCCCCAAATCCTCGTCGCTTATCAGGGGCTTCGAAGTCGGTCGACCTTTTTATCCATGCCTAATTCGAATCTAAACGAAAGGAGGTGATGCTGTATGTGTGTGTACATCCATTACAGCGTCAAAACGTACACCTCGTATCTCATTGGCTACTAACACTCGCGTGATACATCGCGACTGTGATTGGTTTAATTCTAACTCGTTCACTGGTTTAATGTCACGTGTTACGTCTGTTGGTCATATTGCATACATGCTGTTTACGATCGTTACGACTGGCTTACGATACAACTGGTGTACACAGAGCAGGATAAGAAACACGCTGGAAGGACGTCAGTGTTTCTACTGTCCACATCTAACAATTCAGTTAAATTACGTATCCAACTAAAGCGCCTATCCTTCAATTATTTGCCAACGGGTAACGTTTTAGCGGGACTGCCCACTAATGTGACTTAGGTTTGACAGTTTGGCAGTGACTACTGCGTGGAGTGAATGAAGTGACAGTAATCATATTCGTCTCTGAATACACCGGTTCACTTTCCAATGCAGACAAGGATGTATTCCTCTGACGAGCGCTAGTAACGGCTAAGATCGAAACTACAGAATTTTCATTCATTGTAGATTCACCGAAAAATCCACCTAAATATCAGATATGATCAGGTTGTAACGAATGCGTACTACATATTTTTGTCAAAAGCTCGTTACAAACCGATCACTAAGCTATTCCGTTTTTCTTCAGCTGCGGTGGATTGGTCATGTGCTACAAATTTGAATTTATATCCCGTGTTTTCTGAGCACTGAGTGCTGAGGATTTTGCAGTGCTGATGAAAATTAAACCGTTGGGTTATTGTTCCTCTGATAACTTTCAGCGTGTGAAGATAATGTTGGACAGTGTGATTCAGACTAAATGTCCTTGACGCCTGTGCGTATATATCCCAGTAATCACTGTGTACAAGAATGTTTTTAGCAGTGTTTTTGGCCTGTTTCTTCCTGTTGTTGGCCGCTTGCTTTCTGAATATCACCTTAATGTAGAGCTACTAATACCAAACCATACCAAAAGATGGCAAACCTGTAATTTTGTCAGTTATGCTATAATCTAGAATAATTATTAAATGTTACATTTTTCGCGTAAGCACTCTGTTCTCTCTTATCGCTCTTGTTACAGATACTAACCAGGGCGGACTCTTCACAGTTCACGTCGGTAGTCGCGATTGGCTTCGCCAGAACCATGTTGTTCTCCCGTTATTTGTCTCTCAGGTCTGCTCCGAACACGGCAGACCATATCCATCCAGCGAATTACAGTCAACAAATGTAGAATCTTTGATTGCGGCAGACGAGGCTCGAGGTCAGACCGTGGTGATGGTTGCGATTAACTATCGCCTCATCGGTTTGGTGAGTGTTGAGGATCCGGTCAAACCAGAGGCCGCGCTGGCTGTAGCCGCCCTACGCCACCGCGGCATCCGAGTCGGATTGCTCACCGGAGACAACTGTCGGACAGCAACGGCTATCGCCAGACAAGTGGGTATCCGGGATGTTTATGCGGATGTGTTACCGGCACATAAAGCCGCAGAGGTCAAACGATTGCAGTACGTTACACGCCGAAAAGTTGCTGGGAAATTGCAGAATCCAGTTTCTGTACCTCTGAAAGACGCGCAGTGGAAATCTGATCAGGAAGATGATCCAAAGGTTTTGGTAACCAGCAAACATAATATGCGTATGTCGTCCACGTATTTTGTGGCAGTTTATCAACGTGACCTATTTAACAGATTATACATGCTTCTGTATTTTGCTCCGTAACCCACTTTGCATGTGTAAACAGAAGATGTTTTGCAGCTCAAGCTATTGCGATAGTTGTCAGTTCAGCCACCCTCTGGATCGATTAGTTCCGGAATGCATAATGTTAATATAATGTCTGGTGACCGCCTTGTGATGATTTGCGATGGAAAATTGAAGAGCATCTCCTTAATTTGAACTAATTTGTTTCGGGTTTGACAGACTGTCTAGGGGAAATTTATCTTCCACATTACACTATTGGCTTCCGACTATGCTTTCTGCTCGTGAGCAGTTCCTCTGAAAAGATTTGAACAACCGTTTTGCCATTGCGACCATACCGGTTGCCTCTGTCATATTTTTTACTGAGAGGACAACGGGTAGCAAGGAAACTTGGGGATGGGAGTAGTTGTTTATCATTGTGTGTTCGTTCTTCGCTTGTGAGTAAATAGGACAATGTTAGTAATCCGTGCTCAAGTTCGTGTACTTTGTCTGATTTTTTCTGTTTGTCAGAATGCGACTTTTCGGATAGTGACTGTTTAGCAGAAAGCATGGAGCTTGGAAACGCACACATGGACATCAACTCGGTCCCAACTGGGATTCAACCGCATGAGAACCCTAAAGCCTCCGATCTGTTGCGGTCGATTTTCTCATCCACCTGCAGTTGGTTCTGTTTCCACCCGTCCACTGAGTCGACCGACCCTATTTGGAAACAGAGTGCTGCAATACAGCGCCGCCGTCGAGCACGTCAGCAGCGTCGCGCTCAGAGGCTCAGCAAGTTGAGCAAGTCTCAATGGCGGCGGCAATACGTCGCAATGGTGGGTGACGGAGTTAACGACAGCCCCGCGTTGGCACAGGCAGATGTCGGAATTGCGATTGGCCGTGGAGCAGATGTAGCTGTAGAAGCTGCTGACGTGGTTCTCATACGGGACTCGCTTATTGATGTGATTGGTGCCATTGATTTATCTCGAGCCACAGTGCGTCGGATACGTTGTAATTTTGTGGCTGCCACACTGTACAATATGATTGGAATCCCAGTCGCTGCAGGTTAGTGTGTTTCTTCTACTGTGCTAACCCACCGCATCATAGCATAATCACCGTTTTTCCAGTGCATTTATTAACAGCAACTCAGTGCTACCTTCATCCGTTAGCATCTATTGCTGCCAATAGAGAAAGGTAGTTCTGTTGTTTCCATTTTTATATGGAACTAGTTCAAGGCGATACTGTCTTGTCTACGGATATCCATTCAAGTTTCTGGCTTCTTCTCTTGTGACTTCAACCCTCATTCTGATTCTCCACGATTCGATTTTAACGGTTTATATCGTGCACAGCAGTATTTCTACACTAACCTATTTCACGGCGAAGGAGATTCGTGTAATACCGGTGTGTACCCTTATGTGTTCTGTTTGATCGAGCTGTTTATGCTACAGCATTGATGACCAAATGGCGATGCACCGAGCGACCTTGCCAGAACTATGAAAATAACTTAATGCACACGATCGATTGTCGAAGTCGTGCCTTATCTGAACCACGATAAACAGCAGCCAGTTCAAACGCGAGTTCTTCTTGTCTTTGCTTGTTTCGCTTCCTGGTTTGTCTGATTCTTTTTGTTTTATGTTGTTTTACGAACCCTCCGCTTCTATATACCATAGGTGACGTTTGGATGGGTCGCATGTTTTATTTCAAATTGAGCAGACAAACAATCGGAAACGTACACATGTCTTATTTTCACTTGATGGCTTTAAATCGGAGACTAAACGGATCATGAAGTGCACATTTTGCTGGCGGGTGTCACTTAATATGCCTTTAGGTCTTCGTCATCGCCGATAACTGTAAGTCAGCAGCCGGTATGTTTAAATGCCCATCCTTTCCATCTTCTTCTACCTGAGGCTTGTATTCTCTTTTAACTGTTGCCCGGTAGTGTAGTGAGGAGGAGCGATCGCTCAATACTACTCACACCACTACTACTCAGTGGTGGGGCAACAGCATGGATTTTGACATTGAAGTAGCCACAGGAAAAATACAAGAATAAACATCGGAGTGCGGCATGGCATGAAATGGTTCTCGGTTCTTGCATGAACTGAGCCACCCGTGTTCTTGGCTCACAACAGTTTTACGCATAAACGCTAACCATTGATGTATTGCTGTTGATGGTATTGATGGTTAATACTAATGCTTATCAGTTGTGAAACTTTAAAAAAAGAACATCCATGGGCTGGAGATGAGAAAAAACGGAACTTCATCCGTGAAAATTCTGATGAAGCTCAACCGATTTTTAAAGTATTTGAAGGACAAACACCCTTGCGACGAGACTTTCTAGAAGACAAGGTGGTGTTGGTGATGTTCACTACACAACGTTTGTTGGAATACGTAATTATTCCAGGCGACTTAAGTACTACTCATTAGCGATCGACTAAAGTTTCTGGATGTGCTGATTCTAGTCAAGATATGTTCGCATCACGCGTACGGGTGTTTTGGTTTCGAGCGCATTCCGTACAAGAAAATGCGTTGTTGATTAGCACCAGAAAATCCTAAACACTTACGGAGTGTTTCTTCTGAAGCAAAGGCACCGGAAATTTATATTGTTTATTAGGACACTCTCGAACTGTCACTTCAAGACCTGTTTTGTCCTCGTCTGTATGCACCAGATAGAGATGGCTTGAATGGGAATTCGAACAAACGGTCTTTCGGGTTACGCACGTACACCCTGTCATTGTAGAATTTGTGTAATTGGGTCATTAATTTTTTTAAACCTCATAAGTGTGGTTGGACACAGTCCACGTCGAATTGCCAGTTTGCATTTACTACAGTTTCATGGGCACGAAATGATGGTCGTCCATACCATCACGGGGTTTAAGACAAGTAATAGTTTAGTTGGCGAAAATGTTTATCTGAGTCCGGCAAAAGCACTCAAACGTGGATTGTGTCTAATTTTTCATAATGAATGCTATGAAATACAAACCACTGAGGTGCCAAGTCAGTTGCATAATGCAATTGGAGAATGATATTCTATACAGCTGTAGCTAGCATTGGACCCTTGTGTTCTTGAGTGGATGCAAGGCAAGTTATTGAAACAAAGCTCATACAATATAACATCACTTGATTGTCTGTGCAAGGTGTGATCGTTCAGTGGATGAGGAAAACAAAGAAGCAGAATTAAACTAACGTAGACTTTGCATGGTGGGTGTTTAAGTGTAGAACTAAGGAAAAGAAATGTTTTGTTAGCGAACAATGACTCATTTGTGAGCTGCTCTTGCCATACTTTTCAAACTCAGTGAAATCCGTCAAAATGTGCAGACAGTGATGAGCGCTTGAAGAAAATGTACAGGAAGTCAGCCGACCTCAATGCTTTGAATGAGTTAGAGGGTGTGATGTGCATTATTAATTTATTTTATTTATTCGAGAAAGCAACACATGGGTTAAGCGCTTAAACAAGACCACAAGCAAAAACATTCATTTGCTCACTTTACTCGGCCCAGACCGTAACGGTTGCCGCAGACGCTAGACATAGCAGCGACCATTTTGGGCGATGCTGTATTCCGATATTTCTTCCTGTATTTTTCTTGCGGCTACTACCATGTTAAAATATATGCTGTGGTCCTACTACTGAATAGCAGTCGTGTGAGTAGTATCGTACGATCGCTCATCCTTACGACACTAATACCTGTGAAGTGCCAACAGCCAGTAAACTTTCTTAATGTCAATCACAATGAAGTTTAACCATCAAACACGCACTACTCATGTTGTCACAAACGAACTGCTGTGGTTTACCCAGTGACTGAGCTTCACTGGGGGATTAAAAACCGCGAAAGATTGTGGTCTCACCGGCGTCAATGATTAAACAGGGGATGTTTCTCTATAATAGCCTAGAAATAACTTTTGTTTATTGATTCCTAAATGTGAAGAAAAAGTAGTGATGCGAAAACGTGACTAGGGGGCTCGCCGCAGACTACGGATGTGTAAAAGCAGATCAGTATCCAAGGTCAATTTGCGTCTGTGTGCTCAGTTGCTTCGTGTGCATTGTGTTTTACGTCACTACCTCTACATCTAAAAATTTTAGAAGGTTCTGTCAGATGCAGGTACTCTGAACTTACAACTAGACTTTCCCGCCGGTTAGTTTCGTACGCAACTGAAGTTTGAATCATGCCAGTACCAGGGAATAATTAAAGCAATCTTTCGCCGCCGTTTATGTGTAATAGAAGCTCTCCACATCGACATAAGTTAACAAATCAAGTAAAAGATTCTGTCCTCGTTGCAGCCAATTTATTACTGGACTTAGCGAGTTTGTTTTAGACGATTTCGACCATGCACTTTTCAAGACTGTTTTCGAATGTGCCAACAAATTTTACGAATGTTTTCATAGACGCACAACTTCCAGGACATATTTCCTCAGTGGTAAAATGCTCTTTACACCGCACAGCCCAACTGTTTTGACCCACAAGGAGATTCATTATTATCATTGTTAGTGTTATCACCAGATGTTCCTTTGGCAACATCGAAGTCTACACATTGGTCAAGCAGGCCTTTCTACGTCGTTGTATTTGAGTTATCACCTACCACACCATGCTGTCTTCATCAAAATGAACGGCAATAGTTCAGCATGTTGATTTTGATTTTGAAGTAACACAATTGAAAATCGGTCTTCGTCTGAGAATAAAAAGGAGGATGTATGGGATTTACTCAATACTACTTATTATTACCGCTGTCACTGTAAAAGGGTAGAAACTGCTCACGTGCCAGTTTGGTGCTCCGAGACGAACACGGCTAACTCGAGAATAATCAGACAAAAACTGGGGATGAAACGCGGAATGAGAAACGACGATAACAGGGTGACTTTTTTCTGGTTTGCACAGCATGTTATTACGAAACCACACTACTTATATTTTAGCAAGTAGTATCAGTGTCAGCAAACAAACAACAAAGAAACGGCGATTCCCCTGATAACCACTACAACGGACTGTGATACACGGCAGTACACAGTATGAGAAAGAAGTGCGACGTGTGTTGACAAATCCGTCGTGTATGAAATATGCAGTTAGTTCTCGCAATGACAGACAAATAATTGGCGGCCCGACCGCATGACGCAAACACTTCAATTTTCGCATCTTTAAAACCCGAGTGATTAAAATCTTTTGATTCTTTTTACGGAACACCCACTTCCTAACCTGTTCTTCGTCAACAATCTTTTACTACGTGGTTACGAGTCTGAGAACTCACGGCTGGCCATTTTTTTTACATACTCGCGTTATTAATAATCACGCATTATTAAAAAATGCAAATTGTCGTCATCGGTGCTAGTATCATATTACTGGTTGGTTACATTCTGTCATCTATCTTTTTTGTTTACACACACTAGTGAGCAATATATGCACCGTCTTCGGTTGTACGTTATTACTAAACTTATCCGAGGATTATTCTTCCTTCCATGAATTTATTCACAGGCTGTCTGTTACCATTTGGCATCGAATTGGCTCCATGGATGGCTTCTGCAGCAATGGCAGCATCATCTGTCTCTGTTATCTGCTTGTCGTTACTTTTGCGAAGGTGGATCAAACCCACTGAAGCCTCTCTTGTCTGTCCTGAATACGTCAGTTTGCTGACAACCGTTGGACTAAGTCGTGAACAAGTAAGATCCCAAATTTGTGAAGCCGTAGGTTGATCTCATCACAGTTTGCCACATTTCTCACCATGAAGAGCCCCGCACTGTTTTACTCCTTTGTTTTTTGTGATATGTCATTCGTCACTTTTGGTAATGCAATGTTTTACCAAATGAGCGTTCTGTGGTCAATACTAGCTTACAAGCTGTCACTCCAGACCAGCAAATTTGCCGAATGCCACCACAATCTGGAGATCACAACTAACGTATTCTCGTAACTGTGCCTATCTACCGATTGAATCAGCGTAGAAGTGTTTATACCGTCGTATAATTTCATAGTTTGTTTACCAACCAACTGTTTTGTGTTATCTGACATAAGTAGTACTATCGTGTTTTGAAATCAACCAATCCCGCGTCTTTTAATGCTATTCTGCTTTCTAGGTGCGTCTTCGGAGAGGCCGCGATCTCACCACGAATTCCAAAATGCATATCCAAACCGGGAAAGTCTCACCAACCTTGGAAACAGATAACCGAAATTTGCTCGATGCAGTCAATCATAGTGACGATTCTGAAGAAGTCATTGTGCTTAGATCCGGTCAAACATGATGGAACAATAGGGAATATAACAAAGTTTCAATTGCACGTGGATCCACCGCATCTGTAGGGAGACAGTACAAGCCGAAGTTGTGTATAAAATAGGTTAACGGTTTGGAGATAACTGAGTCCCGGTTTTTCACTTTTTTCGTCGATCCAATAACTACGTGTTACCTTGTCTGTGATCAGTACTACCTTCAACCTCCGTCGTGGTCCTGCCCGAAGTTTGTATACGGAATATAAGGAAATGACCGCAATGACGGTGTCGTTTAGTTTTATTCTCCTTTATTGATTTATTTGACTTTAACTTCCGTTCATTTTGTTCTTCGTACATTGATTTTCTTTATCTCACTGTCTACAGTATCATGCCTATTGTTGTTGTTGTTGCTTGCAAGGACTTTTGCAAGCAGACACTCGCTTCTTGACTGACTATCCATGAAAATGTGTGTAACTTAACTACAGATGGATTACCAAATCATTGTATTGGAAATGTTCCGAATTATTTCTGGCTTTCGCCCATGAGGACTATACAGTCCAATTTGTGCAGTTTAGAAAACACTTACTGCGAAATAAGTGACTCATCTAAAACTAATTGTTATTATCGGCTGAAACTAAGGGGATTTGCCAGTCGATGCATACTCACTAAGTGAGTGTAACTTTTCGCGAATAATTATTAACTTCATACCACAGTGTGTAAATTAACAACGCAGCGTCAGTAATCCTCCGGAATGGAGGGAATAAACCCGCCCCTTCTAATCACCTAGTAGACATCACGTGACAGAGTGCGACGGCAAATCGGTTTATTCACCCCTTCCTGTTGGCAACTGTTAATTGGAGCTGGAGAGTCGAACAAGATTAGATTTATGCAGAATGGTGCACAGAGAACTGCTGATTTTGCTCAAAACGTATGTTCAATGATGGGTTCGAGTCTACAATGTGCACTCTGGCCTCGCCTCCAGGATACAGTCACGTTAATCATTGCGCCACTGGTCCCAGATCAGGCACGACAGTATGATCATATGCAAACGCCTGGCCATATTTGCCTGTGGGTAATACTCAAATTGTCCGAGTACTTCTGGAGGGAACAGTAGTAGTTCGATGACCTCATGAATAGGACTTCTTGTCAAGTTGATTTCACGTAAGTCATTAGACTTGTACAGCGATAACATGTAAACAGGGGTTTCCACCTGAAAGCGTGATTGAGCTCAAAGCCCGGTCGCGACAAGTACCGCATCATTAGCCAGCTCTAACAAAAGCTAGGCGATTTTATCAACGGTGTTGTGTTAGCCCGGTAGCCCTTTGGTATGATTATTTTAGTGTACCAATTAGATGCCGAATAATGTCTATGGGGCTGTGCTCAAAAATCTTGCTAATAATGATGATCATAAGATTGACCAGAAAAACCGTTTCTTGTCGGACATAAGCTACATTGTGAGCGGAACTATATGACTTCAAAATCATAAACACTCACTTGTATGCCTGGCCGGCTTAGCCTCGACTGTCAATCGTGCGATGCACGTCCCCTAATAGAAATGGTCCGGATCAGTGTCTTCTGTCTCCCAAACGCCTAAGATATCTTTTAATTTCGGTGTACACCAATCCATGCAGTAATACTGTCGAGTGGTATACATATTAGAATAGTAACAATGATCCTACAAGTTCTCTCGCTTTCCGTGGTGCCTAACTATGAAACCCCGTATTATTATTCATAAGTGATGAAATGTGTTGTGTCGTAGTACTGGTTGTGATTTTCCATGTCGTTTTCTATATACGTGAGAAACAGCTCTTTGGACTTCCCAATCATTTATTCACTTTATAATATGACAACGAAAGACGTGATTTTCCACCTTCAGTACTTAGGCCCAAAACTGAGGAAGCTTCTGGGGACACACGAGCAACTTACAGCGAACATTAACCTCGAAGATACCCTTCACATTGGATGACCCCAACTCCTCCAACTGATCGTCTGAAAGAACCCGTGCGAGCTAATCGTCACGGAACATCTGCAGATTTAGTGCAAGAGCTTCGCGTTCTACACAGTACTTCGTGAAATCTTTTCTTTTAAACCTAGGAAACTTGGCAAATGGTAGTGTACTCGTCGTTGTTGTTGCAAAAAAACGGAGCCACAACAAAAGGTCCGCAGAATGGTTTGAGATAAACAGCCCTCTTGACTTTCATTTGAAGATCATGAATACTATTTAATCTGCTACCGAACTTGTCCTTTACAGCATTTTGTAAACGGATTTCACCACTACAGCTCATCTGTATTTTAGAACTGATATTAGTTCACTAGAAGCTGTTGCCACATAAGTCAGCACTGATCAGCAGATGAGGTACAATGCCACATTGTACCCTGAAAAACCCCTTTCAACAGCTGTTCCAATTGGGTATTGAAATTTTGCCGCATCCATCACATACAACGGATCGCTTGCCAAATGGTCATCATGTTTTGTAGCCCATTTTACTATTTGCCTAAGGCTGAAAACCTAAAAGAACAAATACAAGAGACAGCTTTCTAAAGATGCAACATTTCTGTAAAATGGTACAAATAAACCTGTATCACTTTGGTGGAGGTGTGTTAAGCATATTGGCGCTTTTTTTACAAACGTTTTGAAGTTCACTTTAGTTGCTCTCTTCCAAATGATCATTCAGAAGCGTGGAAGCTTTCAGAGCAATAAGAAAGTTGGCTAGGTCTCCAACTAGACACTTGCCCAGACAGCTGTTTGCCATCTAGACGCTTAGAGTAAACAGAGAGTACGTCGTCTATCTTTCGGCAGTGTATCTTCTAACCACTGAACTTACTGACATCATGTCTGGGGTGTTAAAAATCGTTCACGTTGCCATTATGCACATCGGTTTCCAAGACGATATGCAAACGTGCTTGAGGGGTATTGTTTAGCTAAGTTAATACGATTCAGTTGTCGTACATATCTGTATGAAAAGCGTATGCTAGGTTGGACCTGTAATACAAATCATAGAAATACAACTGTGAGAGGATCGTTGTGTATAGTTAATGTCAACGCAGTATTTTTGGTAAGCTTAGGTGGCACGTATTATTAGGGAAGGGGTTTTATGCTCCTGGCGTTAAAGAAATCCTGGATGGTGAAGTTTAAACGAAATTGATACTTTGAGTGCTGTGAAGTTATATTGTGGGGGATTGTCAGGCAGGAAGTACGAGCCTTCCAGGTCTCGGCGGAATACCCCAACGCAGGGGGGAGGTGCGTTCAAACACCCACGGTGAGCGGATGGAGAACGGCGTGGGCGACCGAATGAGTCATCGCTCGACCGGATCGGACC
>JTDE01021126.1:0-17083 GCA_014338405.1 Paragonimus skrjabini miyazakii
GTGAGGTCAATGGCGCAGTGGTAAACACGGTTGCCTCATGAACAGCATGTCAGTGGTTCAAGTCCCGGCAGTGGCGATGATATGCACTACTGACGAGCTCTAATGAGATCGAAACTCGAGTCTAGTGCTTCTTTCCGAAAGGAGCCGACTGGAAAGTCTATGGGAATGCGACAGCTATGATCAGTTGTGAGTGATGTTCAATCTATTAGTTTAATCAAAAATTTACCTTAGTTTCAATGAAATACGTGGGCTTCCCAACATGCCCGTTCAATAACCGTCAGAACAGTCATTACCCGGAAATTATCAGCTGACGTTTACGACCCGTCACCCACTTTCGTCTTTTAAACCATATAGTACATGTTTGCACGACCTTTCCGTCTTCTTTTAATGATTGTGAAATTCACTATACAAATCGCCAGGATCTCCACATGCGAAACACCTGTTTGCATAAAACAGTTCGGTTATGATCGACGGTCAGTTGTCCAAATATACACACTAACGCATAGTGTTTGATAAAGTTCTTTCCATAGCAAACTTGCGTGATAGGCCTCATAAAGAAAGCTTATGAATCATTATGTTGTATTCACGATCGTGATATATCTCAAAACTATAAGCTCAGCTTGTTCCGATCAAACTTTCAATACTTTTACGTAGGTTTATCTACACTAGAAAAAAAGTAAAACACAGCCATTTGTAATACAAATCATGTTTTAGCGCAAATTGCTATAATATACCATCAACTTCTAAGAATGGTTTGGCGTCTGACAGTAAAGTTATCTAGGGCGATAGCTTCTTCATACAACATAGACTAGAAGTATGAAAAATTTCTGATGATAAAGTGAATGTTACCACCGACCAGAAGAGTGAAGATAACCCGGCTAGTAGTGTCCATAAGTCAGTTTGCCTCTACATTCCTGCTCTTCATTTCACGAATGCAAGGTGTGATTTGGGCACTGGAGAAATCAGATGATATCTGAAGACAGTGACAACGGCGATCCATCGTGGTCTTAACTCACTTGAGTATCTACGGTAATATCACTCAGGTGTGTTACAATAGTTACACTCATTTGTGGAAGAAGCAACCGATGAAAGTTACGAAACATGCATGAAAAGAATCGAATGAGACGAAATGTGAAAGTCCAACTTGCGGCATGAATAAACGTTCCGTTAAAATTCTGCAACGAAATGAAAATCATACATCATGTTTGTTTGGGCTAGTATCATTTGGGACAGCGGTTCTATGACAATCACTGTTCTATGTTATTACATTCAACCGTGTTGTACTAAAACCATGTCCCCACTCGACGTTGCCAATTTTAATCTGTCACGTAGAAACCCGACCAGTTTACACAAAATTACCGGAATTGTAGTCAGAAACCAGGCAGTCTGATGGTGGCGAGACAATACATGCTTATAATGACAGTCGATCTGGTTGGCCTGCATATCTTTCGGAATGGTCATCCCCCAAAAAAACATAGTTGTGTTGTTGGTGAGAAGTTGGTTCACCTCTAAGAAATCACAATTTTCCGCTTTGATCCTCAGCACGTAAGCCGGTCAGGCTGCCACTGCTGCTCATTTAAGCATAACAAAACATTATCTCATCGTAAGTAAATGGATAAAACGAGTAACGGAGATTTTCGTCTATGTAAACAAATTTTTAAACAGCTACCAGACTTACGTTCGCAACTAGTCACGTTGTAACCAGAATACCAGAAGTTTGGGTTGAATGTCATCGGGTCTTCCATAACCGTTTGTTTGCGTTCACCGGTACAATAATACTCATTTTGTTTCAGAGTGTCGTTCACCTGAAGTCCAGGTTGAAATACGGGACTTGAAGCATCCTTCATGAAGGTACCTGGTTTGCATTCGGCCTTTACGGTTGCACGTGGAAATGCTGAGGTCGGTACGAAAATCATGGTTTCTGGGTCGAAACCGCCGGGTGCATTGGTGCATTCCGGAACTGTGCAGTCGTGTGGAAGCGGACAATTGGCATCGGGTTAATGCTTCTTGTCAAACAAAACCAAATGGACTAACGTTGCAAAATTGCGAAAGGTCATTGTATATCACACCAAGCCGATTGCTAAACTCATCTTTACTACAACTTCGTAACAATACTTCAGTATCTTTTATTCCACTCCCGTAAAACCAAACTAAAAATTCGTAAGTTTACTGGTTAATTTACTCTTGCTGGAGACGTTAAACACGTGATGCACTAGCGCAAGTGTGCATCAAAACGAATTGTTATCGTATTGCTTAGTCTAGTTCATCAAGCTTTTCTATACCTCTCATGGCTGATGTCAGATTTTCGTAGAAATAATCCATGATTTTTCTTACTCATTGTATGCAGTAATGAGTTGATATATTTCTGATTTGAAAATTGGTCAAATGTTCGCACCAACTGGACATGCATTTCTGTTAGATAGATTTGTAACGAACATATAGTTGCTGATGACTGTTAGCAAAATATTGATCAAACAACCTTAGAAGATTTCCCTCTCACAGCCATTAATACCAGTTCTTTTCTTTTCTACGCATATACAGACGGATTTTAACAGCCGTCTGGTCAAAACACAATAGACAGGTGAAAATTCATAAATACACTGAATTTAAGCTCCGTTAAAGCTAAGTCTATATAAAATTCCTGTTCGACTTGAAATCTACGAGAAGAATAAAGTTTTGGACTAATTACTGCAGCGTCTGGATAACCAGGAATCACGGAGGGGGTGGGACAGTTATCAGCAAATCACATGACAGTGAGTCATAGCCAAGGTCGCAAACCTCCTTCAAACCCCAAGTATGTTTTATTGGTGAAGCTTATGCGATAGAGTTCGTATTGCGGACAAAAACCCACAAGTGACACAGAGACTATGAGGTGATACAATTTGAGCCATGCGCAAGTGTATTAGCAACTGCAGTTCTCACTAGTCATCTGGCCTTTTTTTTACTGCACTCTTTCTTGAGCAACCCCTGACGGACTAACGTTTACGATACGAAAATATTGATAGTGTTCGATACAGCTTCTCAGATTTTCTCAGATCGGATGTAACTTTATGGCATTTCGACGGTTCACTAGTGCATCTGCCTAAAGTCCAACAATCGGCCATACAATTCTGCATCTATTGTTCACGACTGTTCAGTCACCGATATCTACATCGGTGAAGGTCATCCCCATGTGAATGACAGAATATGTTGGGGGGGTGGGGGGGTGGTGCTAATGTGGTAAACATAAAACATTGTTTATTTAATTGCGGAACTGAAGGAAAACAGATCCGGAGGGCTTCGTTATGCCTTTAGGACACTACTGGACAAGATTTACCAGGATGATCCCTTTGATTCAAGCTGCGTAGATGAGAATATTGTGATTTGATTATGATATAGAAAGCACCATAAAACGGGATCATCAAACACTTGGCTAAAGACAGTCGGGCCCTAAACTATATGCATCAGGAGTTTCAATGAAACATGGTCTTAAAGCGTCATTTTGTTTTTACTACTTCTATACTGTTCAACTTTTACAACCTGACCACTAAGTACGTTAAAATAGCAATGTGAATGATTAACATCCACAACAATAGTCGAGTAGACAAAATGGCGTTTATCATGACAGGGTGTTGTGATGAGTGTTCTGAAATACACTGAAGTAACAGTAATCTTAAGTAGTTACAAGTAATAATGGTCAACCAGTTGTGACTACTTACAAACATACATTTAACTAAAGTAGTTCATTTTACATTAAGACATAAAAGTGACAGTAAACTTTTATTCCATCATACAGAACAAGAAATTGTATTGTGTTGTAGCCATATAGCTGTTGTACATCCGTTTCGAACCTTCGTTGTTATACTATTCACCAAGTTTATCATGAAGACTGAATTGTTGTCCATTCACGTTGAAAATACATAAAGTATGATCACAGACGGATATTTTTAAGTTGCTCAAATTCTCACTATACTTTTCAGTCGATCTGTGGTTACGATTGGCCTTATTCAGATGGACATGTTGAGCGAATAGAAACGCTACTTGATCTGTGGTTATCCTCTTGTGCCACAAATGCTACAATCCGAGTCAGGAAGCGATAGCACGAATGTCAAATTCTTATCAACAGCCCTCTACTTACTCAATACATCATGAAAACTCGAAAGCATTCCTACAACAGATAAGCACCCACTTGTCTCCTGTGAAGACTGGGTCGCTTTCGTTAAAAGATATTGGTCCAGTTTCACCCGATCATTTACTTCCCATATACCTATGTCAAATTTGGCACGGTTAGTAGTCAAAAAGTGAGTTTGTTCAATTCTTTGTTTTCCTGTAAATATGTTTTATAATACACGTTAAAAATCTTTTCTTTTTCTGTCAGTTAGTGAAAAACGTCGAAAACAATTATTTTTTATGTTTCTCTATGTCGTTATCACTCCCAAAAAGGTTCGAACAAAAATACACATTTGTGGCGTGACTGAATGTTTCGTTCTAGTAACCATGTCATCTCAACAGATGCAATGCCAAGATGCTATACACAAATACAAAATGATCGAACTGAATATAGTGTTATATGCTCAGAAGTTTCAATATACTGTATTACCTTTGTGCTCACAATAGATGGAACGCAGTAGTGAACAATCTCTGCTTTCAATCTCCACATTTGTTTCCCAACTGATTGAGCCCAGAACCAAATCGGTCTTGTAGGCGAAATCAATGCAATCACCTGTACTTGCTCCGTTGGACCAATTAATATAGGATAAATCTGCCGGTTCATCTAACCACCTAAATTCCATTGTCCCATCTGTGACATTGGTTGTTTTGGAAGAAGAGAAAAAAACACTGATAAACTCAATCAGTTTCATTTTATATGACGTAGTCTTGTAGTTAAATGCACGCGCTAACTGGTTGAATTCTTGAAAGGTATGCAAAATGGACCACAATTCCGTGATTCTGATGAAGCAAATTTATTGAAGAATAGTGCACCATGGTACTTATAACAGTTTGTTCTCTACAACCGTATGGATAGAGTAGCTCATGAACGAAGCGTAGGAGATTAGAGCATTTCCTATTGACTGATCAAAAGCAGATTCATGATAATAAACATGGAACAACTAACGGTAGACAGAGGGTTAAAAAAGAGGCTACTTAATTTTGAACGTGGTCAAGCTCACTGAGCAGTATTCCTCAACACACAAATCCAAATTAGCTAGGGTTATTCCGGCGGATTCAACAGAAGGGCAGCAATCATGGATGAGAATCACGTTATCGGATTCTGAGTGTCCAATCTGGGTCAATAACTTGACAAGCGTTCACGAAGTTTTTAGCAGTCGCACACATCAGCTGTCTGCGTGTTTGGTTGATATTTTCTTTCTTCGGAATTATAGACATGTGCGCGGAGTTAGGTTAATGTTCATCCTTTTTATAAGTCATACATCTCGCGGTTCTTTCTAAATAACTCACTGTACAGTTGCAAATAGACTGGCACTACCGTGCCTTATATTTATCATTTTACATTTAACTGAGACGGAAAGAATATAGACAGAACAAAGAGAAGTTTAATTTCCTAAGTGAACAAACATTTACACCAGTCGCACAGAAAGGCCCAATGTAGTCATGAAAACTACTGTATAGCGAACAACCTCGTTTTCAGTTATTCACTCTATCCAATCTCGTTCATGTTAACTGTGACCCCGGATCAACAATTCTAATACGAATCGTACGTCTAGCTATTCGTTCGACGGTTTTATTGCGCAAGGATTTTAATGTTCATTGGCCGATTGTTTTAAGATAGCCTTTTGCTCGTTCAGTTCAGGTGCCGATCATGATCACAAAATCAATTCGACGATGTGTTGGTGTTAAAACTCCCAGATCAACACGGTTCACCTCGAATTGTTGGTTTATATAATCCTGGTGTAAAAGGGCACTAAACGGTCGTTATATTAATATGATATAGAACAAATTAGGATGATGGTACACGATACAGTGTAATACAATATAATAAAGGATCCCTCAACTTTCGAATTCAAGTCAATCCTAGGTGGGCTATTTTCAGTCACACTGACAAGATATGGACAAGTCACGCCAACACTATCAATTGCCCCATCAGTAGTGGTGTTCATGGGACTGGTGGCCGTGTGGATTACAGCTTCAGCTCGTAGCACGAACGGTCGGTTGTTCGAACCTGGTTCAGACTATTCCCATTCGATGAGTCCAAACAAATGCGAAACCGGTTGTCGGGTGTCGGTGTGAAGACAAGCAACATGGAATAATATAAGACCAGACAGATTTTGTATTCCGTTTTGCATACAGCTCATCTATGATGGATTGGTACGTAACCACGACAATGAATAACCCGAGATTGTCACACTATGAAACAAAACACAAATAAAGATAAATGCAGAGTGTATCGAAAAGTTATGAATAAAGTAATATGTATTTTTACCGAAAAACATAAACCAGTGAGAAGATTTAAACAAAAAACAATGTTTAGATGGTTAAAAATCCAAAGGGTAGTCATCAGAAAACAATAGTGTAGCAAACAAGCTCGTTTGCGCTTATTCATCATCAGGCTAATTACATAACAATATATATGAAACAGAGTTGTCAGGGCAAAACAGACAAAAACAAGTAGCAAGTTTTAGTGAGATCAGACACGTCATCAGCACATACAAAAACAACGTTTTGATAAAATTACGTCACCATTATGACACAACTGGAACCATGACGGTTTGATCGGTCATGGTGTGGGTGGTTGGCCATGGCAACTTCAACGCCTGAACAAAGCGCTTCTGTGCGCACAAAGGTGGATTTCTTAATCGAATTCCAATCGCTTCGGCTGTGGCTAAAATTCGGCATTTGACAGCTTTTGAGTGACTGGCGTTGACTTGGTAAATCGGACGAAAAGAGAAGTCCAGTGTGTGTGCGCTGGTAGTTATCTTGGTGACTCCGCTACGGATCCGAACTGGATGATGTTCACAAATACATTCAAATAAACGCCTGGTCGTGCGACCCACGTAACTAGTTCCACAGGAACAAGTAAACGAGTATACACAAAAACAGGCTGCAGAAACGGGCAGTTTATCCTTTAGCCGTAAACACAAAGCTGGAGTAGAGTTGAAACAGATGCGTGTGTGTGCTGATGACGTGTCTGATCTCACTAAAACTTGCTACTTGTTTTTGTCTGTTTTGCCCTGACAACTCTGTTTCATATATATTGTTATGTAATTAGCCTGATGATGAATAAGCGCAAACGAGCTTGTTTGCTACACTATTGTTTTCTGAAAACAATGTTTAAAATATCCGTTAGTTTTGCTAGAGAACGTATGAGAGAATTTACTTTAATACAAATCACCTAAGTTTGTACTGATCATGGAATGATCAGATGTTTTGTGATAATGTGAAACATCTCGGTAGTTCAGTTTCAATGGGACTTAAAAAGAATTCTAATTAAATGCTAACGAACCAATATCCCACAATATTCTGGACGGAAATTTGATCAAATTGTTGTAAACACAAAAAAAGTAATGGGAGTAGTAAAACTGTTCATTTGTGATAGAACAGTTGGATTCCTTTAAGTCCCAAACAGTGGAAATTCAGTTTCAATCTTTAGAGCCTAAACAAACTGACTCAGATCATTGGGAAAAAAACACGTACTGGACTCACTCAACTGGAATAGTATGAACGAAAAAACATATAAGATTATAAGATCGACTGGTATCAACTGCACTTAGATTTTCCGGTTCAACTAAAATCTACAAAGTTCGGCTACAAATTCATCTGTTCTTTGATTTGAATAACTCATTGGACTTTATACGAGTCAAATGATTGACAGAATCTATGAGATATGTGAAAAGGAAAATGTCATGATTGATAAATTCGTATGAGAGTTTGACTTGGTTTAGTCCGTTAGTAATGATGCTTCGTGAATTGTTGTCATTGTGTTCAAATATATTATTTCAAGAAACTGCAATATTGTTGTTTATATAAAGATACACATAAAATATAATTTGTCTTTAAAACTCAATTCGTTTTAGGAAATGGTCCGGAAGCACTTTAATCTATCATGCTGACAAACGAACCTCAGGTAACCTTTAAAAAGTCGCCCGTACATTCAGTATAAAAAAAAGCGAGGATGTAGCCTATGTTTTGTAAGACTGAACGATCGTACAAAATGAACAGCCCCGAAGACCTACAAACTCACTAATGCGCCTAGCCGCAGTCCAGAAAACTTGCATTTGACCGGCTGTAAGCAACAAATTGACTACGGCATGTAATTCCAATTGATTTTTAAATTGTAATAATGTAACCTTCGCGGTAGATTTGTTGCCAAAAATTTCTGCACATTTCGTAGTTGCAACATCCCAAGATTCTGTTCCATTTAAAGTTCGGTAGCATTTGCCCGTGACTGAAGAATATTGCCATGTATCGTCATAACATGGGATATCAAGTGGTACGGTCAAAGCTGAACAGGAAGTAAAATAGGACTAAGCATTATACCAGGAGAGAGGAACGTATGACGGAATATACCTTAACAATTTATACCAGAACTGCAAAATCTCATGCACACATTCGCCGGTTCGTACATTGTCAGTTCGTAACACAGCAGTTCTGAGTAAATTTATGAAACTTATTCTGCCATTGAGGGGTCTCATTATATTGACATCATCTGATTAAGAATGTGTATACTTTTGTCCTATTTTAGGTCAACGACTTTTGCAAATAATCCAGCAGAACTCCAGTCCAACTATGAGGTTGTTCAATTGGTGATCTCAACTGTACCCTTTAGTTCTAAACACTCTCCTCAGTTTCACGTACCTCTTCTCGCAATATCTGTTCTAACTTTAGCATAGTCTAGTCTGTTCAGTACATATTAACTCAGTCACCGTCTTTTTCAATAAAAGTGTAGACTGAAACACAATTTTCGAGAGTATAAACAAAATGGTTACAACACAGATTATTAAGATGTGTCCGGGTACGATTCTATGTCCAGAATAAAAAATACCACCTTCCCAGAAATTTTTTATATGGTATACAAGCTGTTCTACTTCTGAAACCTCCTTTGAGGACATAAACCTCCCAGAATCATACGTAGAACATTCTCAAAGTCTGAAATGGTTACAATAGTTCCCCAGAAGTGGAGATACGGAAAAGTTTCAGAAAAGTTCCTCTAATCTACGTTCTGAGTCTAGGACGGATATTGAAAGTAAATCGATAGATGTTCTCCAGACGCTTAACTAATGAGAATGGTGTATTTAAAACTAAAATAGCTAGTCGAATGAGTGCATTATGGAAGTGTGATAAGAGAATAATCTCTTTATTGAGGACCAGATAAAAGAGTCTAAAACAGGCACGGGTGGTAAGCACTTTGGTTTTGTTGCTCTAATACCTGATACTAGTCACTGTTAACACGGGATAAGCACTGCCAGAAAGGGATACCAGTACACGAATCTGTAATTAACTTGGATTGGACAAATCTGTTTGTCAATTATTTGTTTTTCCAATTCAAAGAAATACATTAATAATACGAAAATCATTGTACTAAAAAACTGATGAAAATGTAGATAAACTTGAGTGCAGAAAATTCATAATCAGTAAATAATAACTGTTTAAATTTCCATGATGAAAATCTATATGACAAATCTTCCGAACCAACGGATGGCTGGCATTAGCTCACGAGTGTCAATAACTTAGATTAGCACTTTGATCTGAAGGGTATTTTCCACTACGATGAGCTTAGACTGCTATACGATGGTATAATGAATAGAGGTATAATTTTGAAGACTGCAAAATACCACCTGACAGTATCTAAAACAAACGTGTAGTCCTGCTGTATTACGGTAACAAGTGCTGAATCACGTGATGCTGGATGACTTGTCGTCTGTTTTTTAATGTTTAGTCCAAATCAATTATGTACCTTTTTTTACCGTTAATTTTAATATACAATCCCTTATTAGTGTGTGCTAACTGAATGACATTAATAATAATAATAATAGCAACCAGCATACAAGAATCATTTCCTTTATTAAGGTACTATATGGCAAGTTGAGATATTAAGAGATAGAGAGAGCGCGAAACTCGAGTCTAGTGTTTTTCTTTTCGAAAGGGGCCGACTGAAAAGTCTATGGGAATACGACAGCTTCAATCAGTTGTCGGCGATGTTCAATGTATATTAAAAACGGTTTTGTAGAACACTTATTAATACCCATACGCACATGTTTACTTTGTGTGTTCTATTCAAATTAAAAATCATTTGGTTGCGGATTTCGCGTTCCTAATGCTACAAATGCAGACTATTTTACTCTGTGTCGCATTCACATAGACCCCCATCTCTGGATGCTATACGATACTACCCCTCACCAGCAAGGATCGATGCATTGATCTGAGCCTGTCGGAAGGTGTTTATGTTCGAGGGTTCTACACAACATTGTTGCTACTTGTATGATCAAGTTCCATACGTTTAGAGCTGATCGGTTGTACGTCAAAACTACTTGTATTAGCTCATGTATAGTGATCCTATAATATTTCTCAAATTGACTTGTCTCCATTTCATTGATTACAGGGAACACTCATGATTTCATCGTTTAACCTGATTACTTCCCAGAGAAAGCTTTCCTACTCAGCCGGTAAGGTCGAGAAACATTCTATCTTCAAATCCCGGCGGAGTAACTGATGCTTCGTAAACTAGGTGTCTGAAGATTCTCGGGAAAAAGCAATTTGCCTAGGGAAACAACAGCTGCAATAAACACAGGAACTCTATAAAAGTTTATTTAAAGCGACTATGGATTATGTTGCAACAAGTAATGGAACGTTCATCTGTAATTGTACTGATCTTAGTACAGGGATTGGACGGGTAGCAATTATTTATGTAGAAGGAAGCAACAAGCCTTTAACAATGTTAGGTACTTACCAAAAGGACAGTATAAAAGCCAGACTGTAAGAAACCACCAGAGACGCATCATTTACCACTGTGCTCAGGGAACGGCTGAGAAACAATGTCGTATATCCGAACGCATGAGCATTATAATGGTTACGGAATAACAGGCCTTATCTATTGTTCGAATTTGTCATGACAACTCCATTGTTGTAACTATGGTATTGTTCTCCGGTTGAACCAGCATGTTAATTGATCACTTGCCCCTTAGGGAAACAATGAATAACTTCATGTACTATGTACACTAATAACATTTATGTGTTACCCCCAAATTATTTTATGGAAAATGAAATTTTATCAATCCTTGACGAAACTGATGCACAGGTGGCAGTAAACATCGTCTGTTTGGTGATTTGAATGGAACTAGTGTGTTTGAAACTTTTGCGATTACAAAGACAAGATAGTGAGGTAAAAACTTTCATTCACTTGTAACAAATATGTGGTAAACAAGTCAGTCGTAGAAAATGAACAACAGAGATACCACTAAGGTGGCCAGATCACCCACTTACAGTCTGGCTGTGTTGAAAACATGTTTCGGGGAAAACAAAAATTGTTTTGGAACCTTAAATTGTATGTTTTAAAGTCGTGGGTTACTGTGTTGTATAACGTCGCGTATATCAGGCAAAAACTTAATTGTGACATTCCTGTAATGCATGTATTAAGTAGTAATAGGGTTCATAGTTTGGAAGAGACCAAAGGAGAGGTGTATCTTTCGGAATGCTTAATTTTAGCGAAGACCTACGAGATTAGTTTTCAATTTTGGATTCATGCAGGAGAGCACTGATATGCCATTGTCCATAGAACGTTCAGGGTGGGGTCTTAAAACCAAGGCAAACAGATGTGTTTAAAGTAGTTAACCGTTTTACTAATTAGGGTCAGAAATCTTTTTCGTCAAAGAGGGCAAGGAAGACATTAATTGTTGTGTGGTTCGAGCTTGACTTTTGACCACTTCAGACACACTGAACTAGCGAATATGGGAGGAAAACCACGTTGCGATAGGATGGACGATATAGGAGTACAATTTCAATTGTGCGATACTTATGAGTATGTCTCAATATCAGTGCCGCATGTTATTAAGACAGACAGCACAATTATAGGTAAAGTCATCTTTTCAAATCAAGCTGCCAAATGCGCAGTTGCTTCGCCTGTTAGAAAGTACAACATTCAGGTTACACAACATTGGTTTTTACTTGTCATGCAACATGAAATTTAGAATGCGAATAATTACTGTCAGAATGATCAAACCTAGGCTGAAACAATTAGGAAACCTGGTTGAGACCCACTGTCTGGACAGTGATCCTTACTATTCAGCGTGCTAATTACAGTTAGGTGATCGCCATACGGCTGTATTACTAGTGAATTAAGCACCAGAGTCGGTTCGGTGATATGATAACGTTGATTACGATAAAAATAACTGACGTAGCCTAAAATATTCAGGCCAACTTATTTTGACAGGGAGCACTTGACTATAATTTTGCATCGGGAACATTGATTTGCAGTACATACGGTTTGTGTGCCGGTCCGGATCTTCGTGATGCCAGTGTACAACCCGCTACTCCATGTGTGGTGGATTGTCAGGCCGGAGGAGGGAGTATTCAAACACTCGGCGGAATGCCTCAACGCGGAAGGGAGGCACGTCCATAAACCCTCAACGATCGGATGGCGGATAACAGGGGCAATCGGATGAGTCATCGCTCGATCGGATCGGAGCAACGGGCGAGACATGGCACGCAAAATAGGATGGACGACCAATTCAGAGGCTCGATTACTCCAACACTCGAGGGAATATCTCGACACAGTCATGGAGGATAGTCAAAGCTCACAGTGGATAGATGCAGGACAACACGAGCGACCGGACGAGCCATCGCTCAACGAAATCGGACGAAGATTGGCAGGCGGAAAACCCCCGGATAGACGGCACCGATCACCCACATAAACCACGCAGAAGTGCACACGACGCGTGAGCGGAAACCTCGGGGTGTTGTGGACTAGAATTCTGACTCATAAACGCGAGCGCGCGCGTAGCATGTGAACTAGCGTGTTGGACAATAAAGATTGTGCTTTATTGGACGCCTTTTCGCTACACATGGACATCCTTTTATGCGGAACTGAATATTCTCAGATATTTAATTACAATCGGTTATGGTTAACTTGAAATTATCAAAATACCCGACAACTCGTCAACGCTTGGAACACTGCTCAGGGATTTCGATGAAGTAGAAGAATTTAATGTGATCTGGTGGTATCGATCGCGGGTAGCTGTGTCACTTTGCGAGGTGATCGGGTGATTGAACACGCTTATGCGTAATGTGGGGTCCTAGTATGAAAGCGATACAAAAGTATGCATTATAGCTAAAAGGATTGAAGTTCAACGTCCGTTCTGGACAAAGGAATGTGCCACTGTCAGGGACTAACAGAAGACAAAATTGTGAAAAAGGCATCTTTCCTACAGAAGACGGTGTAGTAACTAATTGTCGGACCACTCGTAGTTGGCCGTCATCAGGGTCAACTGTGACCGTAGAGCGTTCATTTTTCGCAAAAATGCACAGTAACATACGGTTTGACACTAGTTTTTATTATTTACACATACTTACATTGACTATAGCAGGGAAATACAGAAAAAGATGAGAAATAAACATAAGGCTACTTTGGAAAGTAAAACGACAAATCACGATATAATAGTTTTTCTCATCCATTTTTAAAGTGAAAGAAGGCTTTTTTGCTTGTTTTCTTCTCTGGCTTTTGTGTTCTGCTAGCATTGTACAAGAATTCCACTTTGGCATAATTTTTGTGTACCACCCGCAGGTTCTTTAACGGGGTTGACTAAAGACTATGTGGATAGTAACCATTTGATACTTGCTGATTTATAGAAAGATGAAGCAGTACAAGCTGAGTTGAGATGTATCGTAAATTTTGACTGAAACACTTTCAAACACAACATATGGAGCAGCTTAAAGAAATGATTTGATGACTCGGATTTACGTATACCTGTTGCACAACATGGTCTTTTAAATAAGGTGCTCTCTCGATATTTCTAATCTCGGACAAAAATTCCATATTCATGGCGACAAATTCTTTCTTCCAAATGAATGAGGTGAGTAGAGAGGAGCATATAAAGTTAAACATTTCAGAAAAGTTAAAAATCCGCCAAAACTAGAATGATTCGAAGTGAACTAACTGAACTGTAGGTATTTTGGCTTACATAGGAAGAATTATCGAGATATATGAACGGCTATACAGCTGTACTCTAACAAAAGAATCTTTCCTTGGAGTTTGGCAGACTGATTCACTTGTTTTTCTGAAGTTATGGAAATTTCTGCCATTAGTATAGCGGCATAAAATGAAAATGACACAATCAAGACCACGGTAGTCCAGGACGATGTTTTAAATTGAAAATAATCAAGATTGGCTATCTGCGGTTGTGCAACAGAACTGGTTAGCAATATTGCCTTAACTCCTGCTAATCATACAAAGTCCTGACTCAGCAAGCTGCGTCCTCATGATGAACTGCATGGAAAGCTTCGATTCCTAAGCAGGGTTCTTCAGAATAGCGTTTACTAGCAGGTACTTTGACAACGTTTCAAGTTTTTCAGATACTCATGTTTGTTAGAATGGTTCAAGTTGATTCAAGTTAACTTGTTTATCCAAGGTCAAAATGGATAGTGGACGTCGTCGTCCATGTTGTCTACTTCATTTCTTCAAAGATGACGGTAGCTGTAGGGTCAACGGTAAGTGTTTCATGGACTAAACAAGACGTTTCGAATAAGCTGTACATTGCGAGTGCAATATATATCCTGGAAAACATTGCAGTAACAAAATTGAGTAAAATAAGCAGTCTTGTGCTAACGGTTGTAGGTCAGTTAATCGATTACACATACTAAACGTGGTTCAACGATGTTGTGTCCTCCAAAGTGTACTCAAGGTGTCATCCTGACCTTAATTTGCTTCTCAAGTTTATGTGGGCGAAATATAATTACAGTAAAAAGCTATGCTGTCAACTATGTCAATACTACCGATTAGAATACAGCCATCTCTGACATTTTTAACGGAACAGTATAGCCATATGATTTATCTAGCTTGCACGATTGACCGGATGAGCATAACCTGTTTGTGTTGTCATCGTGATCAGCAACAGATGAAGAAGTGCTCTGATTTAGACACACAGAATGTGTCCACAGCCGGATTATTATCATTCAAACAACTGGGAGTTACTGTATGTGAAACTAAGCATTGGCTCCTCCGTACCACTGTTGCTTTTACGCAAGTCAGATGATTCGTGTTTTGTAGGACCAGGTTGAGGATCATCAACGTCATTTTAAGACTCTACCGTTTGTACACCCCTTCCTGGTCATTCTCTTCCCCGGCAGATTCCCTCTAGTATTTCGGTGATGAAGCTCAGAATCTTGAGGTCCATAAAGTTCTGGTCTGACGAAGAAGCACTAAATGCATAGACTTTACCGATGAATTCCATCCGAAAACATGCAATCTGTTTGTTAACAGAAATGAGTTGATATTTGCCATTTCCCTACCCGAACCTATTGATATCACGCAATATGATTCACAAAAAGGCTCTTGTTTGCACATATCTTAGCGTGTAATTCTTTAAGCTCATCCAACAAGAATTTTAGTGAAACTTGTATCCATTTCACTCACCGAACAAATGAATGTATAACATCAAGAGGTCTTTTGATAACTTCATAGCAAGTCAGTGGCTTAATCGAATCTAACGGAAAACTGAAGTACAATAAATTTGGATATAACATAACCATAACAAACAGTATTCATAGAACATTGAAAGTTATTGAGAAGTATTCAAACTGATCGGAACTTAGTTAATGCTGCAAAGAAGTGGAACTAACATACAGCTTAACAGTGAAACGTTATAAATGGTGTTGTAGAAGAAAACTAACGTGTACAAGTAGTTGGACTTATTCCAAAATACGTTACATCTGTCTGTTTGTCAGATCAAGCAAATATGTAGAAGGTGATCAGAGACAATAGCTATGAGTGATGAACAGATGTGGTATAGAGCAACGTAGACACCACAAAACTGACATCATTCACATTTTTAATCAGGTATTGTTGGAAATGTGATGACTTCAAAAACTTACCTGGCGTGGCGTCCAACTCAAGTTCTTGATTTGTCCTGATGTCGTGATAAGAAAACGTCAATTTTGACAGATGAGATGCGTGCATTGTGACATTATTTCGTCGGAAGATAAGGCTATCATTAAGCATGTGATTCACATAAGAAACTAAAGCTTTCTTTCCATTAAGCAGCACTAATTCTGTTGTTTTCTAAAACGTTCACACTCCCAAACCGACAGGAAGCCTATACAATATGTCCATTTTTAATGTTTGCCGTGCCAGGATAATTTCCAGTTATCGTAATATACGAAATCTTTTTTCTGTCTTTAAAGGTAACATTATCTCAGCGAACACTCCTAGTAACGTTCCATTCTGTTTGTTCAGTCAATGCGGTTCTGCCCGTAAGGTTACGAGAATGCACGAACATCTGGTAAGTCATCGTTCATCCTTTATTGAGGAAACCATTCGTCTTGTCAACTGTTTTGCCGCACTATACAATTTGGAATGAGGTGGTATTTTGTCGGTAACTATTTTAGACCTGTTGAATTGCATGAAGATCTGTTTCTGTCAGGTTCTCACATCCTGGTGAACCAATCGTTCCACATTTCTCTTGCTCCGACGGTCCCATTCCTACTGAAACAAATAAATCCATTATGACTAATATTCAGTTAGCCGGCCCCGACCACAGACTGAAAGTCGCCAGCAGAGTTGCAGTAAGAAGTATCAAGGTCGGAACTTTCGTGATGAAAACAAACCGTATTGTGATTATTTCGAAACCACATCTGTATTTTGTTGCTGCCATTGGCCTACTGATTGATAACCAGTAACATTTCATTTATGCATAAATGAACTATATAAGTCAAAGTTGTCCACGCTATTGTGAAACTAACATTAGTGTAATACAGATCTTCCGTTTGTTGCATAATGGTTTATGTTTTGTTTCCATTGCGAAACTACCCTGACCTTGGAACTGGCAATACACTCATTAGTATAAAGTTCCAGAAATGAAACAGAGGAACAATCTTTGCATGTGGGAGACGTAAGTAGGTCAACGGAATTGTTGGTCAGAGGCTAGCAATGAGGAAT
>JTDE01021126.1:20071-39703 GCA_014338405.1 Paragonimus skrjabini miyazakii
AGCGTCTCTAACCAGCGGTTTGAGTGATCACGAGGACCCCATCCAGGCAGGCGACACCTACCCACTTTTCTCAATGGAGCAGTCAGGGTCTTCATATTTTGTGACCACGTTGTTGGCTGACCACCACGCAAGTTGCTCCAACTACGAAGCAATACATTCTGAATGAGATGGCAATTAGATTCACGAAACCATAAATATATTCAGATGAGCCCACAAACTTCAAAGCGTCGTCTGCTTGATGTACATACTCAATGCATCAGAAATAACATCGATGAACATTTTATGAATAAGCTAAGCTGAGGCCAACAAAATTTGAAATATACAACTTCATGCCAACCAGATGAGTAATAACTACCATGAGTTGTTATCAAGATAATTGTTAACAGAAAGGGAATAATGTGGAGAGAATCATCGCATAAACAGTTGCACATCTCGCAGACGTTGAACATAACGATTCATTCTTGGCTGGTTTACACACTTTCTTTTACGACAAGATCCAAAACTGTTTGCTGAGTCTGAGATTAAACTGTGACAATCCTAAATGAGTGAAATACGCTACGAGCACTATCAATCACACTACATGGGGTGGTCTATACGTCTGAGGTTATTCTAAGATGATACTAAAGACGGTACACAACCACGGCCTATCGGAGGTGTGGGCGAGACAAGATGTCACTCGTATACACGACAACTCAGACTTTCGAGCTCTGTGATAGCAACAACGTAGTAATGAGATGCAACTGTCGCTCGAAACCGTGTGTAGTGGCCAGATTAAATGATAAAAAGATGTAATTTGGTGGCCACACTGAATTAGTCAATCGTGGTTGATAACCAGGTTCATGTCGAGCGTGCTGAGCTCAAAGACTCTAGAACTATGGATGTGTTCAAGACCTTACGACTACCTTCATGTAGCCATGTAGTGAAGACATGGACGCCGCTATAGACTTTCGAACTTGCAAACAGGTTGTCTGTTTGATAAGTATAGGTGTTTTGGTTCTGATTGTTGAGGTTTAGATACAAAGTTCGCATAAATCAAGTCCCATTTATGTTTCCCTCTTTCAACTATTATGATGAGCAATTCCCTCACGGCCGAACGAAAGTTAAGCGTTGTTATCAGCCAACAATATACTGACGACGATGATGATGCATCGTCTTCCATTGCCCGGTTCGGTGATCGCCGCGGTAACCCCGTTCGACAAGTCACGAAGGTCATAAGTCCGCGGCTTCATATGTATTCAATGTCATACTAGCCATAACACCCTCGTGTTGGTGCAACATAACGTCCAACAATAAGACTGGATGCGTAAACTGGACCCAATGGATAAACTGGTGAGCGAAGAACTGCGAACAGTAAACTCTTGGACATTAAGCCTACTAGAGAGATTCAGACAGCGAAGACCATAGGACGTCCGAGCATCCAATAAGGATGCTTCCATATCGCGAGCAACGTCGAAAGAAAAAAAGCAGTGAGGAATCAATTCCAACGGTATTTATGGTGGTCAGCAGGCCACTGATCACAGTGAACGTAAATTCTCGGGAACATCATACCAATGAAAGTGACTAGGTAGATGTTAGTGAAAGGTACAAGATTTCGATCGTATGTAGATTAAAAATCGTTCACAGGCTACGTAGGTGGTAGCTTGAAAATAAGTTTGCGATTTGACAGCGAGTTGAAAAACAAATTTAAATTAAACGTCGCTCATATCTGATTACAGCCTTCGCATTCAAATTAACATTTCAGTCAGCCTCTAACTAAAAAAAGACGGATGATACGATCATAGGTCCAACTAATAGAAATGGCAACCACTCGTTTTAATACGCTTGGGTCATCTATTTCTGTCAATCCGCCATCTACGGACCACCTGGCTGAGAAGATCTTCAGTTCCACCTATGGTCCCCAAGTTGGTGTTTACCACGATGCCTAGTACAGCGGTGTGAAGACATTTGCTGCAGAACTGGCGACCCCAAATGATGAGACGGCGTTTTGTCTACTCATCAGGAACCTAGGTCCGACGGAACGCGTTCGATATGCCAACTATATTCTGCCCACCGGATCGCCAACCATATTATAGGTATGGTTTAGAAGTTGAAGATCGTCGGGGAAACTCTACCTCTGATCAACTTACGGCTGAAGTGCCCCGAACTAAATAGACGAGATACAGAAGATCTCGTCATCTACGCTGGTTTCGTCGGCTGTGAGCACAAACAGTTCAAGGTTGGTTCGCTCACAAAGAATCAGAGCTTGATCATCACCCGGAGTCTTAAGTCGCCGGGTGTGCCAACCTCCGTACTAGGTTGACAGGTAAGGTCAACTAGAAACCAAATAGGAAGCTTCCTTTTGAAAAAGACTGACTGGGAAATCGAGATAAACGCGAAAGCTGGGAATAATGTTTAAGTTGAACCAGCCCAGTCTTCGATTAGTCAGCAGCGATCGTTATCATTTAAAAATATTATGAAACTGTCCCAAATTGCAAAAAAATGAGGCGGACAATTTCTACATCGTGAAAAAACACGTTAAGTGCTCAACGATGAACTTTTGTAGGACTTGCTGTTTTTGTTTTGACTACCGTCCTTCAGTGCATCCAGCTGTTGGATTCCATTACACACGCCAGGAACCACTGATATGGTTTACGGTCACAGCAAAACGTTCAAACAGGAAACACAATTACAGCAAATGCCAACATTGGCCACTTTAGTCTAAACACTTCCGCTGCAGTGCCAAGGTTAATCTATCGCAAGAACGCGTGGCCTGACCAATATCCCTTACTTCAACACTTTCTTTTCAGTGGGATATAAAGCGGAACTCGTAAGAACAGTTTTTTAAAGCCACTGGGAACAATGCACTATCATATATCTTGGATCAGAAAACACACAAAATCGTTTTTTAGAAAGTCCAAAGGTGACAGCTACTTTGATATTTTCAATAAAAAGTGTACGATACGTCACCGAAGCGATATAAAATCAATACACACAAAAAAATCTTCAAGAAGAAGTTTTCCAGCAACAAGTTTAACTGCACTACAACAGATGTATTACCTGGTAACAATGGCTGCCATCTGTTTAGATCCAAAAGCTCATGGTCAAACAAGTAGTGTAAAATTTTAGGTAAAATCAAACTACGCTCATCGGCGCAGATGCTGTGTGTGTTTCATAACTTACATCGGCAGAACTCAAAGACATTAAGCTAACAAATAATGGTGTCTGTTCCGAAATGTGGTGGATAATTGATGAGTAAATGTGGCATATCGTTTACATAGTCAACAAAGTAGCAACCGTCAGACTTATCAGTTCGGTACCATTATCTGAGTGCACACCATTGAGCCAATGTTACTGAGGAGGTTTGAACAGTTTATGCAGCTAACAATACTTAGTCAATACACATCATGAATACACTGATTATCAAAAAACCTCGTTCTATCTTTCGTAGGCAAAGTGAACAGAGTGCGCATGCGGTCGTATCATCGTAGTGAAAGCTAACTAAATACTTGTGTGAAAACACTCAATGTTTTTCTCTTTGAATGCGCAACTTCCATCTTTGGGACATCTGCTATGTAAGCATCAATATGCTTGTCGAAACTCAGTGATAACGACGCCGACTACCAGTCAGTTGGTTACAAATTTGAACCTTTGTTAACAGAACTCCTGTCTTGAGTTGGGCATGATTACGTTTTGATTGTGGCTAGAAAAATACCACATCCTACCTAAGCACATTTATGTACAAAGATTAAATCTGAACAAATAATGCCTAGAATAAAGTGGATAGGTGATGTGACGCTTCCTGATACATACTTTCAACCTATTATTGGTTGATTAAGTTTGCCCGTTCTTGAACATACCAGGGTACATAGGCTGATTTTTCGTGTTACGAATCAACCTCTTTTTACTGGGCCATATCAGCATTGGCATTGCTCATGACGAGGCGAGTAACGGGTCGCACATAGCAACTGAATTGAGTACCTCATTTGACGATAAATATTAAGAACGATGGTAAACAGTATGCAAACCGCAACACAGTACTCTCTGGGACCATGAAAACTGAGCATGTCAGGAAAGTGGATATAGTGGGAGTCGACACTACTTTCACCGATATTCCAATAAAGATCCCAGTATAAACTAGAGACCCGGAAGTTCAGAAACACACCTCTGTAGAATACGAACACTTCCCCCACGAATGTGGTCACTATAGAGCAGTGGTATCCAAAAGAAGAGTATCGTTGTATGGGGAAAAACAGTAGAGATTGAGCGATCAGAAAACCCTAGAAAATATTTCCACAATCAATATCCCCGTCATCGTCGAGGTTATTCGTTTCAAAGGAAGATAATAATCAGAACAAGAAACAATGTCGGTTTGGTTGTTCAAGCGAAAGACGGTGATTTAGTTAAACATCATACTTCATACTACACTTGCGAGTGGTTTGCAGTATACTTAAGTGGAGAACGGTGAGATTCTGAGACATACACAACAAACATTTTGTATTTATCGGAACAGAACAGATACAAACCTCCTCTCACCAATACAGCCAGTACTGATAGATTTCCTTACTAACTTTGTGACACTGACACCTCCCACTAATCACACAGTTGCTGACTGACATCGTCTAAATCTCAGTATTCTGAAGACATACCACATAGGTTCAATGACAAAAACATCCAATGGTGCAAATGCTGGAACATACTGATTGAAACCTAGTACATTCAGATAGGATAAAAAAACATGCATGGAGTGGAATGTTGTATTGATTGAATGCTTATTGGATGAATTGTTGTTAAACAGTTTAATGCATCCGTTGGTCTACCATAAGCAGTTTGCAGTGAACTCCATTATCTTATCGGCTAGAATCGTACTGTGACCAAACGGTTCCGACTGGCTGAGACAAACATTATTTTTGAATCAGAAACCCATGAAATTTTTCGATTTTTCATAGTGATCATGGATTTTTCGAGGTTACTACACGACCCCTCCCTAAGGGTCGGCTGTTAGTAACGCATAAATGCACTTTTTGCAACAGATGCAACGAGTGAGCAGGTTTGGGAAATCGAGTAGTACCATACATACACATATGCAATCTGCGCAAGGAGAAAAGCTCATCAACCTTCTTGATTGTCTTATGACAGAGTGGATGGAAAATATGACTAAGTTCATTGAAGTTGTCTTGGCACACAATGACCCACCTGTTTTAATTCCAATTCGACAACATTGCGTTTCCGATTGAAATGAAATTTGGCAAACAACCGTACGTGACCTGAGTTGAATACCCATTGTTCAAGAAAGTTATAGATGTCTTGACCGGTTACCATAGAAATGATACGACGGAACGACCCGGTAGAGAGGATAAGGTTGGCCTGGTTTTCGTCAGACAAGCACGGTGGGACGTCACGGCTATCGGAACCAAGACCAAGAGTCGCAACATCATCGACACTCTCAGTGTCACGTACCGCCGGGATCTTTCTATCAGGCTCTCTTCCGCTAGTTTGATCCTCCGTATCACACGACTCATTCTTGCCACTCGGTGTTGTCGAGTTCGCAGACAACCGAGCCAGAACCAGTAATTTGTTCAACACTTGTAAGAGCACCGGTTGACCAAAGCGAAGTTCCAGCATTCGAATAACGAGATGCGCTTTTTTGATAAACGCAACCAAGTAGTTGGGAGAAATTGCCTTTAAAGAAAAAGTACGGATCGAGGGTGAGGATGAAATGGAAAGAATTGAACTTTATATGCAGAAGGGACAAAAGCGTTAGAAAGCTGCTAATAATGATCACTTGAAAGACGATTATGGGAGCGGTGATGATCGATAGATATGTGGACCGGCCAGGAAGATAAAACGAAACCAACAATTCGAATGCTATACAAGTATGAAGCTTGTACCGAAATCTTCCGTTCGTAGTTGACAATAACGTTGTTAGGAACCTTGCAATGATAAGCAGTCTGACAACTAGCTTCCTTCTAGCTAGGGAGAAAATGACTACTGTGGTTGCTTGACACTTCCCATTGCACTACAATACAATATGCTTAAATTCCGAAAAAAATAAACGCCATATTCGTTCAGATACAAAGGGTACAAAAGGCATGAGAAAAATCCGCATCTACAAATCAGGTGAGTAGAGTGCAAATCCCTAAGGAGCTGATCAAGCTCAGGGGGTCACAAGCAGTAAAGTTTACCTAGTTGATTCAAATCCGGATGAACTGCCAAAGTTGTCGCTGAAGAACAAATACAGTAGGTAGCCTGTGATGATAAAGCGTTTCGAGCCCAAACCTGACGCACACTCATGACCAAATTTTAACTGTCAACCCATGTGACCAACCGGAAATAAAATTACGTTCATGAACATTTAATGGGAAGCGGCGGACAATGTCATCGGTTTTGTATCCTATCTTTATGACCTGTGACAGACGGTGAATCTAGATGTTGAAAGGGAAGATCGACTGACAGTAGTTTCCCAACTTCGGAACTAGTGTCGCGATTAAGAACCTGAACAATAAGTAAATAAAGGCAGTAAACATAAGTATCAGATTGGGGAACTGTAGAAGTGTAATCGATAGGGAGAAACCAGCACTCTACAAGAACAATTGAGACATTTATGGCATAAAAAACCGCGAGTTCAAAGTAAATTACTTGAAATGCTGGGATGTTAAATTCTTCGTATTAAATCTGTAGCTAATTTCAAGTTAAATTGGCAGCTCACAATGGTTTTGGAGGTAGCCGCAGCACACTTGATAGTCGACTCCAAACGGATTATTTCACTATATTTCAAATTGACCACCACCCATCATCATCATCATAGACAGAAATACATCAGCGGATCACACTGATGCTTAACTGCCACACAAGCGGGAAGGAAAAAAACCTATATGAGAAAGGAAAAAAGAAGAGGAGGGGAATGGACCTAACTACTAAAAATAACTAAGTATATATTCAAACACACAACATCAAGGCGCCTACATTTTGCAAACGAACAATCTAACTGTAAGTGAAAGTAAGGCGTCATCAGTAAAACAGCTTCCTTACGGCTTTCACTGACCCGCATCATTATATGCACTCACTACACAGACAACTCGGCCAAACAACGACAAAGTTCACATCACTGGATTCGATTAGCCGCCATCTCATTTAACGTCTCTAGTCACCGACTCTGTGAGTTGCGAGGGCCCCAGCCCTAGAGATGAACCCGATCTACAGTGACCAACCCCTTTGTGAACGACTTCATTTCTGTACGTCGGGTCCACCTCGTATCTTACACCAGTCGGCCGCAGCATCGGCAAATAGTGCTCGGACTGGCAAACGACTAGCTGGCATCCTCAGTGCATGGGTTAACTATCTAAATCTGTATGAATGTAAGGAATGAACAAAAGAAGTCGTTTAACAGACATTACGAAATGCCCGCTTCCTAATCTTTCGGTTGCTTACTCGCTGGGGCCACCTGATACGAGCGATTTAACGCAGACATCGGTGGTCAAGTACCTGAGGAAGGTTAACGTCCCCTACCCTGAACAGCTGAGTTCCGCTGCCGTAAAGTAATACAGTCCGCACTGTTGTCTGATATACGCGACCTTTAAGCATCAGAGGAATACCGCTCTGTCGCCAGAGATGTCCCAAATTAGCGTACACCGCCCTAGCCTTGGACATGCGCGCTTCTATTTCATTCCCTACACCTCCACCGCCGTTAAATCAGCTTCCCAGGTGAACAAACCGGCCAACAACCCCCAAGACATCAGTACCTAACATTAAAAATACGCAGTCACAACAAACATCTCTTCTAACCGGTAAATTCGTTTCAAGTTAGATCGTTTCGGGAAGGTACGGGTTGATAAAACTCCATACGAGGAGTCATCATCATAGACAGCAATACATCAGTGGTTCACACTGATGCCTAACTGTCATGCAACCACGAAGGAAAGAACGTTATATAGGAAGATAGAAGAAAAAAGGGAAGGGAGAGGGGACCTAATAACTAAAAATAGCTACGTCTATATTCAAACATACATCAATGCGACTACACATTGCAAACGAACAATCAAGCTGTAGGTGAGAGTAAGGCGTCATCAGCAAGACGGTCAAATACAACCTTATATGAATAGTGTTCAGTTTGTCCGATTATCTTGAAAGGAGACTGAGCAGAATCGCTCTGTTCAATCTAATCGATAACCCTGTGACCAAGACTTCTCCGTTAACCAGTGAATCAAGTGAGTATCGTTCGAACTTTTATTAATAATGCGCTATTTAAAAAATGTTGAGTACATAACGAGAATTGCTCTAAGTCTATAAATACGATCAATGCGACCATATCATGCCCGGTAGACGTAATACTCATAATCTCTAATGCGCACATTTATCCAGTTGGTTCACAACCTTGCTAAAAAATACAGTCCGGACCGCCGCCGAATAAACACTACCGTAATTTAATCCAGGATGGCCATAACTTAACAAGACGATGAGAACGATATGAACAAAATGGGCTTAGATGCGGGTAAATAACATTTGATCGCGTGGTGTGCAGAGGTGATTCAAAAAGTAAATAACAATAATTTGGTAGAAAGTGCTGCTAGTTCGATGTTTCGGTTGGTATGAGCATAGTTTTCCAAAGCAAAGTCCGAATAAATCAATCCACGAATAAAACATGACGGTTGGAGCCTATGTCGACTGTACGTCCCTGGTTCGTATTTTTCTGGATGGATAGTTATCAGTCGGTTCCGGTAAACAAAACGTACAAATGGCAGAATCTTCCAGAGATAGCATACTGGTGATATACTTGTGTAATCTAAAACAGTGGCCTCTCAACGAGGAACAAGTGAAAGCAAGAAGAAACTGAAATCGATTGGAAATAAGTGAAAACGAGGAAGATATACACGTTTCTAAAGATCCGAGAGTGGCGCAGAAGATGCGCTGGCTCATCTCGTGCAATAAGTGACTAATCGTGGAAGAGACAGAGGTTGGATATGGATTACGAGATTAATCAAGAAAAAGACAAGTGAAACAGATGACGCTGGGCCAGATTTTGTCTGTGAATGGGGGGTGTTCACAATAAAGGGTACCTGAGCTCAAGATTGATTTCTACATTATATGCATGGAGAAAAGTTTCCAAATTCCACAGGTGCCGTAAATGTTCTAAGGCTACAGTATCAACGTGTGTTTGAAAGCAATGGCCACAAGTCACCAGTGTTATTCTGGAGAGACACAGCATTCCAGTTAAGCAAGTTACTTACGATCAAGCCACGATTACTAAACGGATCAGTTCTCATTTCTATGAGGAGCCCTTAACATTCCCCCTGAATATTTGTTTTAGTCGGAACATTGAATATCCACACTGCTTGACAAACATACAAAGACTCAGAAGTCAAATAAACCACACAACTAGATAGTGAGACGTGTGTGATCGGAACTGGTTAACGCGCAGTTAGTATCCGAGAGACAGACAACCACCATGCATTCCCAGTAGTACATCAACGATCGATAATGATGTTTAGGCGGTATACACTTATGAGAGAGGTAGAAATGGAGCACGGTACACAAAGACCTCATACCATTCAGTGTCAAGGTAGTTAAACAGCACAAACAAAAAAACGAGTAGCAAGTAAGGATGAGGCGGCGTTCACCAGAGAGGCCCTTTGCTGTCTGCATTGCTTCCTTACATCAAGTAAAATCAGTTTACAAACAACCCAATTAAACAATGATAACACTTAAGTTACTAAACCTCAGTAGACAATATTTATCCTAAGGTATTCAGGCATAGGCTTTGTGAGCCACGAGGGCTCCAGATGGGGAGACTAATGTGGTCTATCTTAGCAGCTGGGTGGCAAACAGTTGAGACCGATCTCATGAATCAATTAATGAAATGGCATTTACATTGTTACTAGCAGTTCCGACTGTATGATTAAGTTTTCAGCCTTTACACCGGGAAAAGTTTTTTGGCAATACAACATAACAGATCGCACGCGGGTGGGACACAGTCAGGCTGCCCAAACTTAGAAATAAGTGGTACAGATCACTAGGTTTCCAACCCGTACGTGACTAATTTATAGTCGGCATCGTTACTGGGGAACTACCTGGAAATCAACTATATACAGACAAGCTTTATTCGGATGTAAAATATGGATTTTTAATCAGGAACAGGAAGTGCACTGTTATCCAGCGAAAAACGACAGGGTCAGGGGATATCAAGAATGAGGAAACAGCGTGGTTTACGGCTTAAATTACCAACAAGATTGAATTTGGATTGTTCCTAGACTGCAAATGGGAGAATTGCCTTCATCAAAAAGGTGTGTCAACGTCGATTTTCATGGCGGATAAACTCTCGTTAGTACTAGGTAATGAGAAGGGTTTCCTCTATTTCAACGGGAGCATATGAGCACTTGACAACTTGCCGTTCGGATGGCAAATGAACTTTGCGTGGTCACTGGTAAGCACGGACAACTTCATTACATCGTGGGTCAGGCACTAGTGGGCTCTAAAAGTTTATTCTACTGGGCGTGTTGAGAGTGTACACAGCAAAATCAACAGAAACGCTTTTCGGTCCAATGTAAGCAGTGTGGGAATTTGATATTTCAAACGTACGTATACAGACTGTATATGGAGAACGACCATTTATAACTTACATGCGGAGAATTAAGGCCGAAATGTGTTAGTTTGGTTGTAGACTTAGACGGGTCCAGGAGTATACCATACTTAGTGTGCTCATATGCAGTTACATGGCGCATTTCATCCAAAACAATTCTCCGGTATTCATTTGCTCCGAAGACACGCTTTTGATACAGACCAGAAAGATAGCCAGCGATTCCTGTAGTAAGCCACGCGTCATACCACGTCTGCATGGACAAAAAACATCCAAAAAATTGGGACGCAATAGCAACGGATATTAATTTACGTGTTTCGATAGCCTGGTCAATAATCTGGGCTGAGTATAAAATGTCCACAGGAAAGATTAACAGTGATGCATAAGCTTGAAAGTCGTTATAGGCTCGATCGACAAACACGGTTTTGATTGTACTGAACGGGTACTGTGAAGCAAGAATAGCCTCGAAATATTCAATTATATCTGGGATCGGTGCCACCGTGTGTTGGAGCAATGGCAACAGCCCGTAGGGGCAAAAGTGAGTAGCGTGGTTCGAAAGCACAGGATCCGGGTAGACAACAAATGCGCCAACCGCCAATCCTATATAAGGAGCTGCGACTGGTTGGGCGACATAGAAATGATAGGTTTTCGACGACAAATCTTCAGTGTAGTAGGGTGCATCTAGAAGCTCCCCCGGTGCGACGACAACCATGTCCTCGTTAACCGTCACTTCGATCTTCCACGTACACGGTTCAGAGCAATCGATACAAGGAAACCAGAGACGGGAGGCATGAGGAATGGTAGCCGTAAATGCATGCACTCCACGGTCAGTCAATGATCCATCTCCCGGTGGTACCACAAAATAGAAACCGGACTTTGGTTTGTTCAATGAGAATTCTAACGTCAACTGGATAGGCCTACAAGCAGTGATAAGTGGCCAAAAATCTGGAGGAATGCGAATCGTGACTTCCCCAGCTTCTTTGTCAGGATCGGTCTGTTCGATTACTGAGGTGTATCGACGTTGAAAGCTGTCAAGCGTGCGTAATTTGGTATCACGTTTGCAAATTTCCAAACTAGGGTCATTATGCACCACTGGCAAGTCCATGGGTGCTGGAAGTCGGACATTTTTGGAACCAGCCCATTTGAAAGTAGTACCGGAATGGCCATGTTCAAAGACATCTGATTTTGAATCAACGGCTTCTAATAGGACACGATGAATACGACATTGGCGGCAGTTTAAGTAGATTTTGCGTAGACTCGGTGCAGTCGGCCAAATGATAAGCTGCGTGAATCCAACCAGAAATCTTTGTTCAAAGTCAATATGGGTAATGCACAGATTTTGATGGGCCAAACGGAAACCTCTTCTGAATGGCGTGTGAGAAATTGACTCCTCAGTGGGCTCGAAAGTAACATTCCACGGTTCACCTGTGATAAGATAAATGGGCAGATAATGATGTTGTAATGTCAAATACAATAAGACCAAATTACTAAGTCATTTTCTCAAATGTAGGACTGATTGAAATTGAAGTTAGCACAAAATGTAAATAAGCATTCTAATCTATTTAACTGCAATTGCACGATTGTAACACAAATAGTCTTTCGTAAGACACTTAAGTGAAAGTTTCAGGTCTCGCACCACAAGACGTTTTCTTGTGTTTGCAGAACAAGTGGACTGGATAGGATCAAAATGTTCAGATTTAGGTAGAGAAATATGAAGTGATCAAGATGAATAATGCTTTTTGGTACTGTACTCCCCCTCAAACCGTCACTCTATGACTGCTCTCGGGCTTGTTTGGATTAACCATAAAACTGGTGGCAGAGCGGATAAGAGCTTCGATTCGTAACACAAAGGATCGCCTGTTCGATCTACCATTCAGAATATCCCCACCTGATGACTACAAACAAACGTGAAACTAGTCGTGGAGTTTGGATTTGAAAGTTTGCATCGAAGAAGCATTATAAACACCATTTAGAGCCAGTGCAAACTAGCGATCAGAGGTGAACTGTGCTCATTACATTAACGGGGTGTAAAACAAGTAACAACTCAATTATACAACCAAAGTTAAAGTGCATAATTGCGTGACCAACTGTTAACGTCATTATCACCGGGGAATCTCCATCTCGGGTTTGTCAACTAACATTTTAATATACAACTTTAGCGAATTAGTTTAGTGAATGAGCCACAGAGCGTGAACGTCCAAAAGCCACGATAAAACCGTGCAGTTGTTGATCAAAAATGTACTATTCTCGCGGGCCGTGAACAGGACGGTCCTTCCGGTCATAGCTTGCAGTCATCAACTGGAAACTTGGCAAAGTGGGGTTTATGTGATGTACGGACGCACAAACATATAGTGCTGGGTGGCAAAAAAATTGGTGAATTGGAAAACAAAGATAAAGAAATGGATATCGCGTTGTTCTGCAACCGAAGACATCGAACGCAAATATGGAAACGCACGGGGAGGAGTACGTACGGAGAGAAACCAGCAACGCTTATAGTAACTAGTTAGAGGGTATGCGTTTGCAACAACTTCAACAATATCTTAACTTGATGCATTTATACGACCGATTCGAACAGCGAGAAAGAGGAATCATGCTGTCGGGATACGTGTCAAGCCCCTAAGCAATGAATGGATGCTAAGGGATATTGTTACAATCCCTGGGAGGAGAAGACGAACAAACACAGAGGATCACGAGTAGTAACATGATCACGAAATCAACACGTTATCAGAAAAAGCCGCAAAACTAACATCACAAATAACGGAATACAACTCACGCAACTTAGACTAGCCCCACAAACAAGAAAGACAGTCTTCAGACGAGCTTTACTTACTACCCAACCGGAAGACGAAACACTGGTATACAGCTGCTGCATGTGCCGGCTATTAGTAGCCTCAAGTCGCCTAACGGATCAATAACGTGCAATCACCAAAATTAGAAATCAAACAAAATGGCAGGCTTTCAAATGACCAAATATGAAAACCTCCATTTTCTTGGTAACCAGGGCAAACTTTTTTGGGAAAAGTTCCCTTTCTCAGTACCTCCCCTGTCGAACATCATTGGCATTGCCGTTGACCAGGATCCAGCTGGAATAAGTAGATGGGTCATTGTTTGCAACCTGCCTATCGCCTTGGCTGTAAGTTCATCTGCTGATTGATTGGTCCAGTGGCAAACACTGCCAAGATAAATGTGGTCGGTGTAACAGAAGTTTGTATTATCGGGCGTCTGGTCCCGAAGGTGTCCAGCGGCAGGCCCAGCTGCAGTTGATTTTTCACTTGTCCGAAGATCACAGAAGAGCGTGCATGGAACTGGTCCCAGTGGCGAGCCCAAATGGTGTTCTTGACATTGACATCGTAGAGGGTAGCGCCGTACTACTGCTTGACTGCAGCCACTATCCAATGAGAGTGACCTGGGCGCCAGTCCATTGAATAAACGGGACCACTCACAGCGAATCCCTATCGGAAGACCTGCTGAGTGTCTTTTGGTGTCGTTTTTACTGGGATCAGAGCGTCGAAAGCTGTCCTCAGCTTGCGCCCCACGAGGTCTTGCGGATGAAGGTCGCCATACGCAGTGGATGTGACATCACCTGATTCACGGGCCGCAGTCAGTAAGGTATATAATGCAAGTGTTACAGGCACACTTTCAAATGCGTCAAATGCTTTGGAAGCAAAGTCAAAGAGGGTTACCTCGGTTGCTCCGAAAACGTTTATGCCCATTACTGCTGACAACCCGCCAACAGCGTGCAAGCAAACAAGATCAAATTATGAGGTTCTTTGCTTGGTCCTACCTAAGATGTCCAGACCTGCTGTTCGGGAGAGTTACGTTAATGATGGCGTAATTTCGGCGAAATTTTCCAGGAGCACCAACACCGTCACTCCTAAAAGGCTGAGCTCTTCTGCTTGGGAAGATTCTGTAATTGTTTGGAACCTTCCCGAATGTGCCGCCAGCTGCATAAAGTTCCGCGACGAGCATGACCGAGAGCCCCGGACGAGCCTTTGCATTAACAAGAGCATGAAACCCACACCCTATTAAGAGGTTGGCGAAGAAATTGGATTCATCACATGCTGACGAATTACGGTTAGCAACGGTCGTGCTTTCGTCATCTAATTTGACTGAAGACGTTCTCCGAGCGGCAAATAAGCTGCTGGACGACTCTGGAGTCCGGATGTACCCTGATATACCATGGACAGAATTCCAGAGACGAAATCTCGCTAAGAAGGGAACTGGAACTACTGACCGATCTCGCAATGTTATCACTAGGGATGTCCCCGATCTCATTAGCGACGATCTGGCATACGACAAGAGCCAGTGACGATTCCTGTCAACCGCACTTGAACTTACCAACGTCCAAATTCAACGTACACACGGCATCCTGCGGCCCAAGCCGGAGTCGAGCAAATCTCGACAACGACTCCTCAGAATTATTGTCACCTCTCACGAGCTGGCATTGCACATATTGGAGCGGTTGCATCATCGATGTCGTTTTATCCCTGGTGGGATTTCGTTTCACCCGATCGTTCTGAAGAGGAACAATATTTATTAAAAACCAATCATCGCACGCGTATCAGTCGCCTGGTGGTTCCTATTGAGAATTCAATGATCCCGAAAAATTCATCACAGCCGGCGACCTCTATCAGCGATGCGTTTTGAATGAACCACCCCATTCAAAATCCCAGGATAACGTTCACTCGCCTACCATTAACTCTGTAAAGTGCATGTACACAAATGCGCTCAGCTTAGTAAATGAAGTACCAGAGCTTCGTGAACTTCGTTCCATCGCAAAGCCCCGGATTGTTGTCATAACAGAGTCGTGATTCAGCACTTCTCACCTAGATTCTGAATTCGCTTTAGAGGAAAGGATTATCTTCCGTGCGGATAGAACTGAAGGTAGAGGAGGAGGAGGATCGGTCCTCTATATCCACACGTCTTTCCAGGCTTTCCTTTTCAACAATCCAGTAATTGCTGCGGTTCAGGAAACCGTTTAGTGCTCGAGTCGTCTAAATGATTCCGAATGCTGGCTAGTAAGGGTCTTTTATCATCCTCCATTTCCAAATAATTCAAAAGACGAACTGTCATTATCTGGATTGGAAGTTTACCCACCCCAGGATTTTCTCACATTCTACTAATGGGCGATTTCAACTTACCTGGAATTAATTTTCGGGCTTTTCCATACTGCATAATTTTTTCACACAATCGGAGCATTGGGATTAACGGAGCACATCTCTGGTCTCACTCGGTAGCTTACTGGTCATAATCTGTCGCGGCTGAATTATTCATTCACTAACGTAGAGTTGATGGTAGACAATTTTACAATCATCCCACCACTCGGACTAAGTGATCGCACGGTCGTCTTATACGACCTCATTTACATGACGAACCTGATTAGCACAACGATTAATAATCGCAGAAACTCCCGGAAAATTGATGTGGAGAAAATGCATGGTTACTTGGAAACGCAGTCCTGGGTGAACCACACTCTCCCTTACTCTGTAGATGATCTCCGTGAGAAGCTTACTGCCATCTTTTCCGCAGCCGTTGGTAAATCTACACAATTATCAAGCTCCAACCGGAACAGGTCTTCAAGTCAACTACACTCTAGTAGACTTAAACTCATTCTGAAGAAGCGGTATGTTTGGACGTGCTATCGATTATCAGGATCTGAAGTCTACCAAAAAATATACGTTGCCTTAAGGAATCGGTGTACAACGCTAATCCGACGTGAACGATTTCATTATCAACAACGTCTTACAGAACGCCTTATCGCTGATCCAAATAGACTCTTCCGACTTTTAGCATCAACTCGCAAGGCGAAAACTGAGGTTCCACAACTCGTAGGCCCATCAGACCTCACTAGCTCTTATACGGAGACCATTGATGTCTTCGCTAAGTTTCACAGTAATGTTCATGCGCAATCACCATCAGTTCCTCAGGTTCGTCTTGACACTGAAATCGATGACATTTACACTGTGGATACTTCCTCCACGGGGATGCTGGTTAAGCTCAGGTGCTTTAGGGACATTTCTCCTAGTCTCGATGGCATACCTCCCGAGGCTTTGCGGGAAGCGGCCGAGCAGCTTGCTAACCCACTTAGCTCACTGTTAACGCAATTCGTCTCCAAAGGAACAGTACCCAGCAGCTTGAACCTCGCTAGTATCACACCTATTTTCAAGGATGGTGTGAGTAATCGTCCCAGTGATAACAGACCAACTGAATTGCTATCAAGTGTCTCAAAAAATGTACAGGCGCTTGTATATGATTCGCTTCATAAGTACTTTATCTCTCGTGAGGTTTTCTCCAATGCACAACACGGATTTCGCAACGGCCGTTCATGTACCATATATCTGTTAATAGCCACCGAAAACTGGACGAAAGCAGTTGATCAGGGCAATGGAATAGACACCGTATATCTCGACTTTGCTAAGGCATTCAACCACATGGACCGTGCTGTTCTAATCAGCTTTCTCATTACGGGGTGCGAGACAATCTTCTTTAGTGGTTTGGGGCAATATTTTGCTAACCGTCTGTACAGGGTGCGCGTTCATGGTGTATTCTCTACCTGCAAGTCTAGCCTCAGTGGAGTTCCCTAAGGTTCAATTCTTGACCCGCTACTATTTTTGATATTCATTAACGATCTTCCACTTTCAATCACTTCCCCGTTATTACTGTTTGCGGACGACGTTAAAATTCGGCGAGCCGTCAACACTAATGATGATTCTCTTATACTACAGAAGGACCTAGGCATTCTATTTAATTGGTCTCGAGTGAACCGACTCGACGCTAATGCTGGTAAGTGTAAAGTTATGCACACCCGCAGCTCTCTAAAAACCATGTATTACATCGACGGGTACCCACTTCAGACAGTTCTCATCGAGAAGGACCTAGGGACCACTCTCCTAAGCTCTGCGAACGCTGCAACCCTGGCGTTATTGAAACGTCTATTCAGCTAGTTCAACCTTAATTGTTTTAAGCTTTCCTATAACAGTACATATAACACCGAGCATGATAGAGCTGTTCGGTGTTAACTCTACCTTGTACCACAGTCCCTCGTAAGTACCGTCATCGTCGGCTCTGACTAGCACGAGAGTAGCGGGAAAGTTATCGCAAGTAAGAGGCATCACTCCTCCTGCTTGCTGACTACTAACACTAGAGCGGTCTGAGCGGTAGAGAGTATATCCGGCTTCCGTCACGTTCTCTGATAACCACGTCTCACCAAGGACCATGACTGCAGGGTTATTACTTCCAACCTATTCTTCTTCATCCATCTTGTTTATGAGGCTCTGAACGTTTGAGTATACAACTCTCGTCCGATCTAAAATTGCTTTTCTGTCTCTAGAAGAGAGAGTGGCGGAAAGTGTTGCCGGAACCTCTGCCGCTCATCCTTGCCCACGGGGGAAGGGTAACACAACGGACTTGAGGCCTTCTCCGCTTCATCTGAAAATTCTGGATGAACATAGGCAGCAATACATCAGTGGTTCACACAGATGCTTAACTGCCACACAACCATTAAGAAGCAAACTTATATAGGAAGATGGAAGAAAAGAAAGGAGACCTAACCACGAAAAATAGCTACGTCTATGTTCAAAACATCAAGGATGAACAGGTCGGACTCCCCTTCATTTTTTCTATCATGCAGTTCCTTTAGGGCAGCCTTCGACGACCGCTGCAAGAGCAGGCGAGCTTCTAATGCAGTCCCCAAAACAACTTTGAGTAACCTCCGTGACATATTAATACCATCCGCCTTCTGGCTAAGAAGAAAAGCTGCGCGTACTGTTATCTTCACAGCTAAATCTTCCTCTTCAGTTGTGAACATCTTAATTAGCAAATCACGAAAAGCAGCAATGTCGTGACCCAATCTTGAATGGGACATTTGGGTGGCAGCGTCAGGGAGGTTGAATACTATCACAGACCAATCGCGTGGTGGATGTACCTTCCTAGGCCCTGGTCGAGCTTCCTCCTTCCGAATGCCTGCGGGAGGGTTTATATGACAACTTGGGGTATAGCTATTCCCTACGACTTCGGGTCTGGCGGTGGATGTGACCATCTTTGATTTAGTCTTCCGTTGGTGTCCAACTCTGGTTTTCTTTTTCCTTGGTTCAGCTGGGTCCTCGAAGGCTCTTGCTCCGGGACCCTAACAAATACATTCTTCGGGATTATCGCAACCACATCAGTGATTGTCGGTCCAGAAAGAGCTGGGGCACTCGCAAACGACGTCAGTTCCGCGAACACCTGTGCGAATGAGCTACATAGTTCTTAATCCGTAGATGCGCGTGTAACATCCCCACCAATTTTGGATAGTGGTCACTGAGGACTTAATCTGACACTTACGGGGCAGCACTTTAGGCAGCAAGATTCGCTTGGGGCAATTGTATGGCTCAGCGTTGACTGAGGCGTGAGTACGATGCAAACACCCGTCACATTTCGCACTGTAAGGCCTGAGTCCGTTTTCCGATGCTCCTTCCAAAATTAGGGCACGGCGAAGGCTCCTCCACAGCAGCGAGTGTCATCCTCTGATAATCTGAGGGATGTGCCACCATCTGATTGACCAAATAAATTACCAAGTTCGATGGAGGTTGAATGTTGAATTAGCTCCCCAAACTCGTCCTCGAAAGTTGGGAAAAACCACACCACGCAGTAAAATTCCAAATTGCCACTAGAAAATCCATAGTTACGGTACCCGCCTCCAACACACTTTGTCTGACATAAAATCTTTGATAAACTTTTACGTTGGATAAGGGCCATGAGTTACACCGGAACAAGTGAATGAGAAAACCATGGACGTTAACCAATGGACACACAAAATACTCACTCATAATCACATTTCAAGGTCGAAGTTAACCTTCACGAGAATTCACGTGAAACCAGCGATTCAGTGATTCAATGGGTTCAATGGGTTCAATGGGTGACAGACGGAAGTAGAAAGCCACGGCTTTTGATGGTTTCGTTTCTCCGGGCGAAGAATCTCTGTACCAGAGGGGTAGTTGCACGCCGCAACTTTCTTGGTTGTATCAAGGGCTACAACGGGGAATAGATAGATAAACAAACAAGTTAATAAATGCACTCCTACTGTTGTTAAACACGCAATTCTA
>JTDE01021127.1:2424-21848 GCA_014338405.1 Paragonimus skrjabini miyazakii
AAATTCATAAATCTGCCACACTACTTATTAGTAATGACTTCTTTGTTAAGTGAATGAGGGTCACTTTGAATAACAGTTTGACAAAATCGCTTCATAATAGAAATGCGCTCCACAAAATCAGAATACCAACTATTTCTGTCTTTTCTACATGATACCCCGTTTTCTAGGGTTTGTTGTCGAATAATTTTGCACTTTGTATTGATGCGTTATTGTAATAGTTTCTCAAAATTAATTCGCTGAATGTACGTTTCATTTCATTACGGTTTTCATAAACGATCGCATAAAAAGTTATGCCTGATGCACATCTAGTCAAATATACTTCCACAACTGTCAACCAGATCCTGGTACATGGATTTAATTGTACATATCAGATCCCATGAGCGACTCTTATTTATAATTCTACATAAACCTGATCTTCTTAAACATGAATTAATCAGGTATATCAATAAATGGCTCATTTTCACAAAAATTAATTATAGTCGTGAGTTTTATCATTACTATTATTAGTATAACTGTGTTAGGTTGATTACTTTTCATTAGCTGAAGACATACGTTGAAGCTGAAAACTCAGTCTCTGAAATGGCCAAAGCAGTGTTGTTTCTTAAAATCGACTTGAATTGCTGTGTTACCAAGTGACGTATTTTAAAGAAATCTCAAGTTCGGTGAACAACGTAACAACCAAAATGTCAAATCCTCCAATATTTCCAACAATCTCAAACCATACAATTTGCATATTTGTATCTCAATCGTGATTTGACTTGGAGAATACATAAATTGAACAAAGGAACGGGGAGACGACTGCATTCCAGGGGACAACAGAGTGAGTTCTGATGAGGCGACTGTTTAATTTAGAAAAGACCCAATTGTGAAAAATCTCCAACAATCTCAAACCATACAATTTGCATATTTCTTTCGCAATCGTGATTTGACTTGGAGAATACATAAATTGAACAAAGGAACGGGGAGACGACTGCACTCCAGGAGACAACAGAGTGAGTTCTGATGAGGCGACTGTTTAATTTAGAAAAGACCCAATTGTGAAAAATCTGGATTTCGACTGGATTCGAAGCAGCGACAGAAACAACATGCCCGAAGGTTGTAAATGCTCTACCAGCTGAGCTACGAAACCATGCCGGAAGCTCAGAAATTTCACATTTGCACCTAGTTACTCACCCAACCAACTGTGTCACATGGACTCCACCAAATGATCCAGCTGATTGACTGCCCAAGCAGGATTTCTCGATCAGTTCACGCTGGAGACTACCAACGTAACCGATGAGCATTGACATTGAATTACTAATAAGTAGTTTGGCAGATGTGATAATTTAGAAGAAACCCACTTGCGAAAAGTCTGGTCTGTTTGACTGCTAAGAACGTTTGCTGACGATCTGTTACTGAGCTTTTGAATTCAGACTGGCTGACAATCCTAAGTATCTGTTGATGTTGTTGAGCTCATCTCGTGCACGCAAAAGTGTAAATGGCTTATCCGGAGATTTTCACAAACGGAACAATCTTAACAAGCGATAATATCAGAGAATGGGCATGAACAGTAAAGGTCAAATTGCTGGGAGTCCGTGATGTTTAAGTGAGCTTCCATTCTAGCGAGAATTCGTTTCCAGGATTATTCATGGTTTCGGACGTTCTTGGGACCTAACGGCATTTAGCGCCTTCTCTTTGAGGATAATGTGACTGGCGTTTTTCTCCAACAGTTCTGCGGTTTGTGAGACAGTGAGCGAATGACTCATCTACAGACTACCATCAAAACGCCGTACATTCCTTAAGAAAACTGGCTGACAAACCATCAGGTCCGTTTAGTTTGCCGGACGTCAGCCGAGCACGTCCTCTTCAAACGGTTGAACTATCAATTTAAAAACAACGTCTCAGTAGAATGAATAATTCTGTAGCAATCAAAAATTAATTGTTGAGCTTACGCGTTTCTCAATGGGCTTTCGTTTCTCAATGGAAGGAGTCCATCCACTTAGATTGTTCGTGGTCTGTCAGATCTCGTGAAAAATCCAACCCATCAAAATATGAATGGACATCGAAAATAAAATACGTACTTCATATAAAGTGTGTACAGCACTAAGAACTAACCATGTTTTCACTCGGGGAATTTTTTGTAAACATGGTGTAGACAATTTCGCGATGCGAACAAAACGCCCACAGACGTGAAATCAGAAATTTGTAGATCTGATCAATTGACCAAATTGATCAGACTGACCGTCGTGTACAAATGAGGTCACATAAGATAAGGATATCTTTTCCCTCGGCCTAATGTGGTCGTGGGGAAAGACTACCAACATCTACTTCTGGGATCTCCCTATCGAATGAAATGCTTGTGATATGTTTTGCACCACACTCCTTCATAACATGGTACTTAGAATTTCTATTCGAGGACCTCTCATGTACAGGTATATAGTTAAAGAAGACTAACCTGAAATATAGGCCCGAACATGTAGGAAAGTTCACCGTTTTTTGTGTGCAGAATGAGAGTGGCAGGAAAGGTGGAATTAAAATCATCGTGTGAAGAAACTCTAAAACATCTGTTACAAAGTAATCATGAAAAATGTCACCATCACACAGAGGTTGATTAAGATGGATAAATTGTATACGTTAAACCTGAACGACAACCGGCTGTTAATTTACTCTTGTTTTCAACTATTAAATAAACAACTGTATAAAAACATCAGTCAAATGGACCCTCTGCATCCGCAAATCGCGTGAATAATAGTCTTCACTATGACGTACAATCCTCTGGACATTCGGCTATTGCAACAAATAAGGGAATACACAGTTTACTAAGTTGAACGGGTTTATAAGCAACAGACGAGTAACTTGACATTCTGCTGCAAGGGGCTTAACTGGACGAACCGTTCAGATGGTCGTTGACACTTACCGACTGCTATTCTCCTTATCGATTAGAGATCTAGTGCATATACCTCTCATAAACTGTGGGACCAAATATTTGAGCACTGTACCAGGTTTGACAAAATGTTATCAACCTTTAATGAAAACGGTAGTTTTCAAGTAGTTTTCAGTAATCGAAAATGGTAGTGTTGCTCATATTTTATGATGAAAGTATGTTGAACAGGACAAGCAGATATGAGTCGCGCACATGTACGAATGAGAGTCGATGGCCGTTATTCAGCAATTATCGAGCTTGGAATAAGTAAAGACAAGAAGGAATTAAACTATAAACTTTAAGCTAATGGAAATGCAGACATTGCATGTAACTGGAAGTGCTACGAATGTAAAAAAAAACCGCAGCATAAATTGCATACATTTCCAAACCGTGACTTTCAAAGTGGCTTATCATCCAGTCCACGGTTTTATATACTCGTATACGATACAGTGCAAATTCTGAAAACGTTCTGGTAACGCACGTGTACTTAGGCTTACAACTAACAAGTGGTTTGGATGGCCTACTGAAATAAAAGTTATCCATTAGTGAAAACCACACGCTTTGACTGAAATCAGAGCACTGTCGTGCTTATACACAGTCTGATATTGTACCACTTCAGTCGTATACACTGCTTATACCGTGCAAATTGCGCCCCCCCCCACCACAAAATTCGGATCATTGGCGCGCTTGCCAATTTAGTGCAGTTCACACACACGGACAAACAACTGTCAAGTTAGGACTCACTGAACAGTGCATATCAGAGTGCTATTCAGTCAGGTTGATGGCATTTCAAACTGAGTAGGACACTAACTGCGATCGATACACACACAGTGGTCAGGGCTCCCGACAACATTCACTGATATTTACTCCTTTACCACGGTCCCTCGGGCGATCAGTTGACGGCCGACGATGCGGATCTTGTGCATCAGCTTACGGAGTACACATTCCGGTTATCTAAACTTAATGAGGTAATACAAAACTCGTTTATCCGTGGCGTCTACACCCATCAATTTTACGAACGAGTGGTATGCGTCAAAGCAACGTATATATTGGGGCACGCAGTTTAAACAGCTATGTACAATAAGTACGGAAAGTCAAGCTCATCTGAGGCAGACAAGTATCCTGGATTAAAATGGCGCACCCACCATGCTATTAACGTGTACTGATAGCCGCTCACCATTGCGTACACATTGTGGGGCTGTCAGGTTGCAAATGCGTCGAGCCAGCCTGTCAAACAACGTGTGGTGACGATATGGTTTTGAGAAAGCAGCATTACTGGCTGTCTTGTTTTGAGCTGATGAATCACAAAATGTGTGTACGATGACGGCAGAGATGTCAAAGCGCAGTGCCACTGGCTGTCATTCCTCCATGTAGAGTCAAGTTTGCAGCGAGTTTCCGGTCGTCACAGTGCACTGCTATTACCAGTCAAACCCTCGGCTGCATCCAGGCGACCGACGTAGTGACGGTTCGATCGGCTGGACGTCCTAAGTTGACAGATGTCGTGCGTAGATGGGTGACAGCGATATTGTTGTCGTGTGCACACTTGCCAACAAAAAAATTGGGTATAGTTAGATCAGCTGTTTGTGCGTAATGTCAAACTAACAACAGAATTCTGCACTTACAAAATGATACATCGGTGATCTAGGTCATCAGAGACAAAAGCCTTGTGACACAATATCCTTCCAACCTATTATTTACACAAACCTTTGATATGCAACAACGTTGCGAATTAATTTTGATATGTCTATCAGAGTCTCGTATTTTGTTCTATTAGCCTCCGAAAACTGCGGGGTTCTCCTTAATCATCCGTGTTCTGCGGCTTCTTTGTAGTTTTGTAGCTTGAACACTGAAGCTGAATTCGATAGTAACCTTCATAAACAGAATGACGATGTAACACCGAGTTCACCCTAAGCCGTCCCTCGCAATTAGATTTGTAGCCAATTTAGAGAAAAGTGAAAACAGTCATACCTCCATTGGTTACAGTCTTTACGAGCGCTACACAGATAACATAGTTTGTCCGATTAAAAAGTGAGATGATACTCATACCCCCAGCGCTCCCCTACATTAACGTCACAATTAAACTAGAAGAGATGTACTGTTGCTACGGTGAATGGATGAATCCACTAAAGACTCTGTTGAGAAAAATGGACATGGACCGACCAATATACAAACTCACATAGCTTTTCTTTACTGAAATACTAGGAGAAGTTAGTGTTCAGTTTCGGAATCACAGCACAAAGCGAATGCACGTCAGACATTATATTGGACGAATCATTGCATATTCGGGTGTGCTCAGTCAAGATGGGTATCTCCAAAGTTTTCTGGACAAAAATGTTCAGTCTAAAACTGTTACCCAGACAGTGGAGAATAGGTTCATCTTATTCCTCCGCTTCATAGAGATGAAGTTGCTCACGAGGTGATAAGTCGGTGCCTATAGGGTTTAGTATTTGCTCTGCGGAATGGGTTGTCGTATTGTTCAATACTAGCCCGATATTGGTACTACACTTATCCAGAGTCACTTCCTCATACTCTTTTTTGCCGACCCGGTTATGTTGGAAGAACTATAAGGTGTTTGTCATGGATGATTAGAAACATCTTTCGAAATGACTTTACAATAGTTCGATAAAGTCTATCTCCACTGCGGTCGGTTCGTATCCGATCTACATTGGCCATCGAGCAAAACCGGAAGAATCAGCCACATTTCTTTACATAGTCTGGCAGTGCTCCTATCAGACTGTTGACAACGGCAGAAGCAATTGCCGTCAGACAGTATAATCTATGTGCGTGTTCGCGAAACAAGTTCGTTTAGACTCTTCAGCTTCTTCCACTAATCACTCCTAGTTCACTGAAACTCAAACAACCGTGAATCATTTAACACCGTTGGGCATATTGTCGATGACGAGTATGTATGTCACTATAATTAAGCATTCCCCAATTGCCTACGCCATCCTCCAGTTGTCGGTAATCTCCCTTGCCTATGATAGTTAATGACTTGTTCCGAATTTCGTATGTACTTCACGCGTCTAAGTTTAAAAATGAAAATGACCGAAAAATGTAGTTTACATAAATGAAGTCTTACGAATTGCCTAGAGAGACGGCAAGAAATGTAAGTTGGCGTCAACACTAATGCAATAATGGAAAATGCTTGTTTGATCTGCCGTCAGAATTTTTACGACAGACCGTCGGCTATTTCTCTCATAATGCCATCAACTATACCCATTGTCCTTATCCTGCAATTCTGATAGCCTAAATTGAATAAACAGTTATTGCACATAAGGAGAAGAAACGTCTGAAGACGAGAAGTCAGATGACTTTGGTTTGGTTTGATTTTTATGTTTTTAATTTACCACTGAATAATAATAATAGAAAGCGGTAAAATTTGTCACGTTTACCCTTTAACTACGCTATCAGCTTGACATGTCTGACAGGAGATCATTTAAAACAGTTATTCGCAATGATCTCTACAAATTGACTAATCCTGTTACTAATTTGCACTGGTGTTTTTGGGGTACACACTGAATAGGGTTGCTGTTTCACTCCCATAATGTAATTGAAGGTTTCTTGCAAAGCAGCCTGTCAAATAATCGGCCTTCATGAGATCACTATGCACAGATTTTTAAATAGTTTCCACCAATGTAGAATTGAATTCTTTCGTACTCTAATTGGCTTAAAGAGCGGTCTTGAACATTTCACTGACAACAGAGCTAATGTTCGAAGCATCGCATGTGACAATATGAAGCACCTCATATCACCAGACCTTTCAGATAGCCATATGAGAGGCGCGAGGTTAGGTAAGATTCGGCAGTGATCCTTGTCGCGATCTTATGGCACTTCAGTGCTCCTTGTCACAAAGGTACATGATTAATAACGATCAACCAAAGTTTGATTCGCACAGTGTACCTCAAATGAATTATTGGTGAATTATTGGTAAAGATTAAAGGCGGAATATTTCATATAACAGTGAAAACTGTGCACGGGTTCCTTGAAGGTAAGCACACAAACGGAAAATAAGTAGAATAGTCACAAATCTTTGGAGCACAACTGTGAGTCTTTTTCTCTATCAAGCAGCACCAAACATTATACCAGAGTTTTCAAGTTTTATGTACTGCAGAAACGACTCAGAAACAGAGTTTAGTATCTATGGCATACCCTTCCCGACCTTCATTTACTAATAGCTTTCCGAAGCACAGTTAACTTATCAAGGACTCACAAGCAGTTGCCAAGGCACGGATACTAAAATTAGATCTGACACTTTATAGCCAAACTCACCTCGCGTGAATGGTGCAATGTGTAGGTACTGTAAAGTATTTCTGTGACTCGGCTTAAGCGACGGAAAGAACATTCTAAAAGATATGATCCGTGCATGCTGAATTGTTCATTGCACTGGAACCGCTGGATAGGACAAATCACAGCAGGTGTCTTGGCTCACTGTTAAACCAACGATTCTAGGTCAATCATTTAATGTCAAAAATGTATGCGTTTGTGGAGAATAGGAATGAAGGTTCGGTGCTTTGTACCATCAACGGTTACTTTACGTGCTTCTCTCGTTTGCGATGGCTTGTGCAAGCTGAGTTGGAAGCTGTGAAACAGATTACAAGCTCACAATATAATACGTTAAAGACTCATTAAGCAGCTATTTTCACAATGATTTTTATGGCTCACAAACTTGAACCTGCCACTTTAAGAAACCTCTTATGGTATTTGTGTCCAAACATGATTTTGATATCATTCCATGGTAGAAAAAGGAAAGTTTTCAAAGCTTCTGGAAAAAAAACTTGTTCATGCACCTTGGCTTCAACGTAAACAATCACCCGATCAACAATCGGGCATGATTGTGCCCATTTATAAGAACTTGTCTATCGTACAGCATACCAGTGTTTTGAGCTAAGAACGCGGATGTCACAAGGGTAATTTATTCGAGAAAGCAACACATGGGTTAAGCGCTTAAACAGGATCACAAACAAAGCACGTATTTGCATACGGTACTCGGCCCAGACCGCCTCGTTTGCCACAGACGCCAATGCTCAGTTCCTTTACGTAGCAAGCATCATTTTGGGTGATGCTGCACTCCGATGTTTCTTCCTGTATTTTTCCTGCGGCTGCTTCGATGTCAAAATGTAGGCTCTGGTCCCACTACTGAGTAGCAGTCGTGTGAGTAGTATATTGCGATCGTTCAACTCCACTGCATTAGTTCGGATAGTAAGTTGTTTAGTAACTACAAGATAAGATGGTGATAAATCGGTCAGGTTATAAGTCTTGCACACTACCTTTTTTGACCGCCCTAATGATATATTTTGTTTCTGATTCTAACGTTTGGCGAATTGACGCTACTCGAAAATGTCGGTGATTATCACTTTCAGGATGTTAATTTCGTAGGCATTTGTTTTGATATTTCAGAGAAGTCACATGAACACGAGGATATTGAGGCGGTGGTTTCCAACATAGGTGAAACAGACAAGAACAAGGAACAGGTCAATGTCTCTCCTATGGAAAAAGCTAGTGAAACGTCAGCAGATCAGCATAAATCCTGGAATGAACGACGAACAGAAAGACGCAAACGTTATAAAGAAGAGAAATCACATTCAAGAATTCTAGCAGCCAACATGGAATTGCTGACACCGGTTGAGGAAGCTATGACATTTTCGGAAGATGATTGCAAACCAGATGATTTGCAAGATATCAGTCAATATTTATCATTAGAAAACACCAAATTCCAAACTTTTGAAGAAATGATGGCTGCTCATCAGTTGTGTTCAAGAAGAGAATCTGTTCAAGTAACCGATTTGGATGAAAGATTACAGGTGGCTTCCAGTTGTACAACGGAAGTGAGTGGATTGTATTAAGTACATTTTCCATAATTATGACAGTGATAACAGTTCGTTTTAGACAGTTTTCATAATCACAGAGTTCACTCAAATAAATCAACAAACAAAGGTTACGTAAGTCAAAATTAAAACAATCACAACTGCACTCGAATGCTTTCAATGTCTGAAAGTGATATGTAAAATCGAAACACTAGCAAGAATCAGAAGTTTATAAACTTACGTTCCGTCTCGCAGCAAAAATATAGAATTCTAATGCGCTAGTTTTAAACATATATACCGAGTACGACTTACATGATATCCCACTTGTAATGTTCCGGCCATTTTCAGTTGCGGGAAAGTGTTGAATTGGGTTTCGCTATGATTTAAGCACATCGTAGAACTAATGTTGGACTAAATTTCAATCATCGCATATGTAAAGCAGGTTTGCAGGCCAATGCTTCAGTCACCTCGAGGTAAATTCACATAGTTCATAAAAGCTCATAACTTCCAGCCCAATCTGTTTGTGCATACTGCTTTGGTTATCCTACGTTTTCAAGGGAGACGCGGGAATGTGTCACTAGCCTCAGTCAAAATAAGAGAGTATCCGTCTAGCCACTCAAACTCACAATCTTGTTGTGATCTATCAATTTTTGGTCGACTCGACTCCGTGACGGACTGCTGAAAAATACCTTATGTTACTCATGAACACCCGGTCAGATAAAATGCGCACAACTAATCTCCTCGTGTCCACGTACACAAAGATGAGAATTAGAAGAAGAAGCCTATAACGTTCTTGTAACATTCACCCCTATATCCACCGTCCATGCTAGACTGTTACGTTCATTTGAGTTTATCAATTAGAGTAAGGTGTATTAACCAAAAACCGAATCCAGACTATTCGCGTCGCAAGGCAAAGCCATTTCTGATTAGTAGTAGGGGATTTTGGTCTTTATATAGACTGAACATCAACCACAATTTAACTTAGCCGTTGCGTTCCTATAGACATTCCAGTCGTCTCCTTTTGAACAGCAGAAGCACAAAACTTGAGTTTCACACTTGTTAGAGGTCGTCAGTAGCGCACATCCTTTCCCCGCCGGGTTCGGAACTCCAACCACGCTTTCATGAGACAACCGTGTTTACCACTGCGCCATTAACCTCACAGTAGACACGACTGGATTATCCAATGTGAATTGCCCCTTACTAAATGAGATGCAAACAAAATGTCCGTACACAAACAACTTACGCGATGTTAATGGTCACTTTTAAATTTATCCAAAGGGTTAGTTGCTCCGAGTCTCATTATATTATTACATTAATGACATGCATGTCAGTAAGTCTCTTTAGCTCTCATAATTGACAACAATACCAAGAAGGATCAACTCTCTATATGAAAATCAAAATCTCCTATTACTCATCAATAATCAAAATACCCCTCACCAAGTTAATGATTCCTGCTATTTCAACTTGGAGAGAAGTCCTAGTCGAGGGGTCATCGATTGGAGTTAACAGTACAGTAACTGTGTCACCTCTCGAGACGATCGAGCAACCTAATCATTACTCACAAGCGAAAGTGGATGAGCGTTCTCATATGTTAATTCGGTCGTGCCTAACGTGAGGTCAATGGCGCAGTGGTTAACACGGTTGCCTGCTCATGAACAACGTGTCCGTGGTTCAAGTCCCGGCTGCAGTGGCGATGATATGCACTACTGACGAGCTCTAATGAGAGCGAAACTCGAGTCTAGTGCTTCTTCTGTTCGAAAGGGGCCGACTGGAAAGTCTATGGGAATGCAAAATCTGCGCTTAGTTGTGGGTAATGTCCAGTCTATATGAAACTTATTTCATTCAAGGTTTGTGGTATGAGTATAAACCAATGGAATGTTTGTAATATAACCACTTCGATTTCGTTCAAGTTATTTGAAAACTGTTTTGACATAACTTGAACACCCTTATATTTCATAACAATTTTCGCGATCACAACTTTTTAACCGATTCTTTATCAATGAAAGAATTAAGCTCTAGTCTCGATCTTGTTGTTCATATATATGAGAAGGTAGGAGGTGAATTCCGGTTCACTTTCTTATCAAGTTAACCACTGTGTCATTAATCGACCACTAGAAGACAACTTTCATTTTTACACGCTCAGCCACATTTGTTTGTAAGTTATGTCCAGATTGCCCGATCATTTGGAGAATTGACGTTGCAACTGTTCTGTTAATCTCAATCGACAACCCAACAGAAGAATTTGTGTAAAGCAGAAATCACCTACTGAGTTATGGAAGACTTGGTTGAATTCTTAGTCAAATCGAATCTACGGAATAGATGAGTTTGATAAGCAACATTTATTGATAATTCTGCTTTAGTTTGGCTGAGAGGTCCTGGCGTTGGCGTCGATGATTACAAGTAACAAGTAACAAGGTAGTTACGTTGTCGTCTCCTACGGTGACTGGGATATCAGTATACAGATTCTGTTACCGTAAAGCAGATCAGATGTTGCATGTTTGTCAACGGTTGCTGTCGGCCAACTGCATGGTTGGTAGACAATGTCATAACACACAAGATCACTTGTGTTATCATTTTATATGTATATACACAGTAAACGTGCATCCTGAAATGTATTTCTATAAAAACTGAGCTAGTTATTGCGTAACATGTTCCCTCCTGGATGTTTAGAGTTATCAGGTCGTATCGACTACGATCATAAGGGTACAGTATGGCAGGTTTATAAAGCTTCGTGATATTCAACTTCACAATCAGTTTTTTCCTCAGTTTAAACTCATCATACACAGATGAGCTGCACGAGGCTCGGAATGGCAACCCTTCAAGTTACGAGATATGGCCCTTATCCATGCAGACATCTGTCCTGAGTGCCACAAGTGATGAACAGATAAATGACATCATTGCCGTTCGGGTTCAATTCAAAAACATATTCAATAACAAACTGGTTATCGCGTTTAGTTAGTTAAATAGTCACAGCATTTTTTAAATTGCTCTAGTTCGGAAATAGTATAGATTAAATTACGGAGTTTCGTTAATTGTAACCTCTAATAACTTTACCAAAAGTCAGTATATCTGAAATAATTTTTGAAAACGACTAACTCCTATTCTATCCAGCAATCGTTAAGAGTAAAACCAGGTATTTGATACCCTAGTTGTTTACTGTTTAATAGAACTGATTCACATTGTTACAACCTGATTGTCATTCTAATTTGATCACTAGCTTTTTTCTCGTCTACATATTCCTGTCTAACATGATAGGATAATGAGAAAACGAATTGTCAGTCATCGAGTACTGTTAAATGTGACCACAGACACCATAGGACATGCAAACGCACTAATGCCACGGTTGTAAAATTCATTTATTCTCCAAGCTCTCAGTGGTGATTAAGATTATACATTATCTGTTATCGATAATTGCGCTTCGATTAGACTCAATGACTAGCACCTAGAAATTTGTAGACCAAAAGTCGGTTTTTTAACAAACTGAATACACCATCAGCTAAATTCGTCTTGTAGTTGATAAAAAGGTGAACGTCCAACTTTTGCAAGGTGTATTGATTAATATGGGGAAAAACGGCACAAATATTCAAGTTTAACATGACTGCAGCTTTTACAATCACCGACCGCTCCGTTGAGAGAGGGTAGGGAGTGTCATCTACCAGTTGCGGACTCTTAGAACCGTGAACCAATCCTTTGGGAGTATGGTAGCCTGTTGACTGTATGCTGGCACTGTCAGACATTAAGTAAGGACGACTTTATATGAGATCCCTGGACATTAGGCCGTTAGTCATTGAAATTCAGGTGACTTTCCGAAGCTTTTGAAGGTCACCTAAGGAGATTCTAGTTGGCTACGATTTAAACTAGGTTAGATAAATTGTAAAGTAGTTAGTAACGGAGTGAATTTGAAAAATAAACCGATAGTTCTATGAGATGACACATGCACTCGTTGTCACTGACCGTAAAATCTGGTTGTACCTAAAGTACTGTTTAAGGGTAATAATGAACGCTGTGTGGAACACTGAATGGGGGTATTTCGGACAGTAGTTCCGTGAATTTTATCTGATAGATGTGCAAGTTTCCTTTGAACGGCGAACGTTTGATATCCATGTGACGTTGCATTCTTGATAGGCCAGGTTTAGAAAATGTAACGAAGCGCTCTACTTAGATGCGCTCCTCAGACTGTCTTCAGGAACAGAGAGTCTGCACTGAACACGGAGCTGATCGGTTCACAATCAATTTTATAGGCTGAGGACTTTGTGATACCCATCCTCATCCTCAGAGATGTCCTTCTAATGTTGGCTATGATAATCATGAGATAGATATGATGACATGGATTGCAACAAAGATGTTAGCTCCTCTTTGTCTTCCCAGGGTGACACCATAACAGCGAGAAGAGATGACTGGGGAACAGTTTAGGTTTCTCCTTGAATGAGTCTGTAATGGCCCGTTCTTTTGTTCTGTCAGTTTTTATGAACAGCATATGTTGTCTTTTTTATCACATTGGAAATGTTATGGAATTAGCTGGTATAACAGCAGTCCAAGAATGTTTAGTGCACAGAGGTGTCCGTCTAATGTTTATTAACATACTGAAAACATTTTACCGTTGAATCTCAGACCAAGCAGAGTTAAATGACGGAATATGATCTTCTTGTAGTAAACAATGCAGTAGTTAACGCAATTACCTACTGTTTAATTTTAACTTCATTATTCCGAAGCATCCTGACCACCTGGGGTGTAGGGGCACCGTAGAATGACGGGCTTTGAGGCCTAGATTAAGATATCAGTATCGGCGTAGTCTGTAATCTTACACACAAAACATAACACGTCTTCCCGACACTAGAAAATGTCTGCTAAAAACGTTTTGGCCAATATCTGATAAACTTAACCTACTGTCTAGTTAACTCCCCTGTCATCAGCCATTGACCATACAAACCTTATCACCAGTAACCCTAGCACATCCGATTATTGACATAATTAGTGTTTCGCTGTCAAAATGAATTCCTTTCGTAATAGTAGTATTAATGGCTTTTAATATGAACTGCATGAGAAACCCTGTCGGGACAGTCAACCCCCTTGATCATTCAGCAGTTCCTTATGAGATAGTGAGACGGATCTGTAACAAAGTCCGAATGTGACACTTCCGAGTTCCTGCTGTGTCTCCGTGGTTCAGCTTGTAGAGGGCCTTCCGCCTTTGGGCACGGTCTTTCTGTCGTTGATTGGAATTCAGCCAATATCCTGGTTTTTCGCAAATGTGTGTCTTCCAAAACGAATTGTTGTTTGGTGATAAGAATGGGTCATACAGAAAAAAGTCACAATATTGAAAACAACTCGATACGAGTTAAACTTGATGACGAATTACAATCGGTTGCTGAGACATGTTGACAGCTTCTGTTGTTTTCTTTTTGTAGTTTTCTATACTAACATCTTTGTGCGAATGTGAGATGTCAAATTGATACACCCAAAATAAATTCATGACAGCATTGTTCTCACAATTTTATGAACCTTGAATGCATCCTTGGTAAGGCTTAAAGCTGAAATTAATGATGATGGCTTGTATGTTCTTTCCACTACGTTTAGCCTCGTATTTTCATAAATGGTTCAATTGACTCAAAATTGTGATAAGTGAGTAAATTTATTAAATTCACAGATGCTCTGAAACTCGTTGTCTAAGTATTATTTTAACTTTTTTCGGAAGTTTGTGAATAATCTGCAAATGAGTGTGTTGTTTCAAGGTTTTAAACAATTACTTTTGGTCATTCTCGTCGGGCATTACAAGATTCCTTGGACATGTAAAACTTAAACAAAATCATATGGAATGGTATTAGTTATGGTAACCGTGTGAATGATGTTCGAACCCGGTGATGGTTTTCTCGTCTATTTGTGTGACTGCGTTGTATTAGGACGGAACACATGATCGGCATGTGATAATGTATTAATCGGGAGTAATGAGTAGATAGGGTTCAGATTGTTTCATCCAGTTGGCCACAGGAAGTGTAAGGCTTGTAGGAATTTATTTTCGGTTTACAGTTGGGGATAATAGCATTTGACTAAGATCACCCGTGTTGTGAATAACACTTCCTTCTGGACATTCCAATGCGGGCCACTTTGTTAATATTGTTGAAAGCCCAATTGAATGAGATTCCATGACCTACACCACTCGAACGCCATCACATACACATTTGTCATGAGTACACCCTAATTCAGTTTTACAGATAAGTCTAGGGGATCCAACTATATCAGAACGAGTTTAGAGGGAGGTATATAGTTTGCAGTAGTGATGTTCAATGGAGTGGTGCACAACTTTGACAGTTCTGACAGTTAGTTAGGGATTTTATTTTAGAGAACGTAGATCACTTCATTCGTTTGCAGCTTACGTACTCAGAGAAACTTTTCGTCTGACCCATTAGAAATTGTGGCACCTCATTAGTGATACTAGATAGTTTACGGCTTGGGTCGAATTTCAACATAAACTGCTAAATCAATTGTAAATGCTGTTCATCGTTAGGATCTGTTCAGAGGGCTTCTATGATTAAGGTATCGTTGTACGGAGTTTGTGGTTCCACGGTCAAACAGTAGAACGGTAGCTTGTTTGCACTAAGATGCTCATCTTACAGTTCGATCACCCAGGTGTTATTTCAAATTCCCCTGGTCAAACAAGCATGTGCTCTCTCGATCAGGTGATAAAGTTTAGAACAATCCAATATACGCACACCTGTTTGGCGTTTTAATTCGTCTTAGATTACAAGTTGTATACATTGACACGTTGATGAATGATTGAATAACTGGTCAATTTAAATTGGACATCGCCTACAATCAATCACAGTCCTCGCATTCAGACAGACGTTCTAGTCAGCCTCCTTCGAAGGGAATCCTTGGACTTGAGTTTCGTCTCCGTAAGAGTTGGTCAGCAATGCACCTTTACGTACAAGTGAATGTGGCTAGGTCTTTTCATGTGATAAGTCGATAGTGTGAGGTCAGCGAGGCAGTGGTCAACAAGTTGCCTCAAGAAAACGTGACCGGAGTTCTCACACCGTTACCATAGCACTGCTGAACTCTAACATAAGAGAGACTGAAAGTTAGTCTTTTTTTAAGGAGACCCTCAAGCAATTAGTTTTCTTGACATATTTAAAGAAGAAAATTAAATGACGATAGTTATGAGATGATATCAGCTTGTGTACTCCCACCAACCATAAAAGCGTGATATCAGAATTGTAGTGAGAAAGCAAAACAAACACACTGGAGAAAAAACCCGGAAATACAAATTAAATGATCGAAACCAAGTCAATTTTAGCGTCTCTGTGACTTGCTTTCTGCATAGTAGGCTTCAGACGCTTGACGACCTGCTTCAACAAATATGAACTGCGACTACGCAACGTTGATGAAATTAGACTAATCGTTGACCGATAGATGGATGATCGATGCTTCAAGCAATCGATCACGAACAGTGGCTTTTTTAGGATACCACATCTTGATTTTCTTGAATGAACGTTCGAAACGCAGTTCTTTGGATGGCATTGAAACTGACATTGTTGACTTTCTTAAAGACGTTAAGGTACAAACCAAACTTCTCAGATAATTAGCAGATTTTTAGCGGTTCTTTTTATTCAGTCTAGCTCGATCTCATCACCCAGTTAGTGAATTCAATTTGGCCATACAGTAGAGTGTATATTCTTGTTCTGATTTCAAAACAAAGGTTTGGCCTTTTCTCTAGGAAAGAGATCAATTCATTATGGAGCTCTAAGTTATTTGTATCGAACCATCACATCTAGCACGAAAGGTTTTCAAGTTATTTTGTTGTCGTAAGCAAAAAACTACGTTGACTATCATGTCCAGTTTAATCAGTTCAAGCAGAAAGATAAGTCAAGCCAGGCACCTCTTAAATCTTGGTGTGCGGTAACAGATCTGGGATATTTCTCAAACACAAATGATGTGATTGTTCTTATATTCGTAAAAAAAGCTCCAGTTATTCAGCATGTCAATGTGATATCAAAAATCGTTTATCATCCATTGGATTTTGAACACAATGGAGCAATGGAGCAATGAAAGCCGTGGGGTTAAAAACTAATTGTTTATGGTGACAATTCCGTTTTAACGAATCATCTCTGAAATTCATTATGCACACATTTCAATTGGTAGGTTTTCCATACTACGCTATTTTCAAAACATCAAGACCATCGTGTTAAATGCTTACTCAAACATCATGTTCTCAAGTCTTTTCTTAAATGCTGATACTGCTACATAAACAAATGAGCAAATAAACGTCTGGGGGTTAACGATTAAAGCAAAAAGACGTTGCTTAGATTAGATCTAACTGTGAAGAATCTGGAATTCGGTTGGATTCGGACCAGCAAAAAAGGCTGAACCACGAAGCCCTACCGAGAGCTCAGAAACTTAACAGTTGGACTCAGTTACTTGTCTAGTCCATTATGTCACGTGGAATCTAACGGGCGACTCAGCGAATTGACTATCAGAACAGAATTTCTCAATTAATTCAAGCTGGATTCCACAGAGGTCCCGATGAGCACTGGAGTTGTATTACTAAGAAGTACTGTGACAGATTTGTCAATTTAAAAAAAGGCCTGGTTCAGTTCGGAAACATATCATTCATACGACCAATACATTGACTGACAAAATTAGGAGATAACAAAAATTCAGACCATTATGTGGTGAAGAAGACAAAATTTTTTATCAGCTAACCAGCTTTGAGACCAACACATACGATTGAACAGCATACGTTTGCCGCCCGTTGAAGAACAAAAGACATAAAAAAACACTATAAGAAAGAGAAAAATGAGAAGGATAAATAATCTAGGTCTAGTGGGGAGGAGCGATTGTGCCATACTACTCACACCACTACTATCCAGTAGCGGGGCAAGAATATACATTTTGACATCAAAGTGGCGGCAGGAAAAATACAAGAAGAAACATCGAAGTGCAGCATCGCATGAAATGATTCTCGGTACATGCAGGAAACGAGTATTGGCGTCTATGGTAACCGTGACGTTCTGGGACCAGTGTCGTACGCAAATAAGCGTTTGTGTTTGTTGTTATGTTGAAACGCGTAACCCATGGGTTACTTTCCCAAATAAATAACCATGCGTGTTCTTGGCTCACAACATCAGTAGCGTATTAATAACGTAAAGGCATTTCCGCTACTAGGTGTTTGTGGACAAACAAATGTGGTTACATGTGGTCTAGTGTACAAACGCCACGAACGGTGTTATAGCGCTTTTTTGTCTCTGAACTAATGGGGAATGTACTAACAGGATATAATCGATAACCGGATGCCTACAAACGCTTTATTACTGCACACACTGCTACCTCATTTTTACCACTCAGGAGCAAGTTGGGTTGGTTCTCCGAAGTTTAAGAACTCAGTGTCCTCACCATAAAGCCAACGAATTGCAAACCGCAAGTGTAGATAAATTCTTAAATAATGTCTGAATTGGTGAGTGTGAGCATTGTATTCTTACCTTGGAGACGTATGGTGCAACAAAATGAACTTGGCTGGTACATACGTGCGGTTTCTTATTGTTATCAGACTTTATCTTATGATAAGTGTTACTTCATCCCTTTTCGTAGAAAAATGATGGACGCTTTTTGTATAGATCATAGCAGGGAACATGTAATAGACATGTTGCTCAAAAATGTGTATACCGTCAAATATGTGTGCAAAAATGTAGGCCATATTTGTTCACTATAATATGTCTAAGATCCGTTTCGACTAATTTCAGGTTCTGGCGTTTGATCATCCTATTTATATTACTAATAAGTAGTTTGTCAGATTTATGATTTTGGACGAGACCCAATCGTGAAAAGTCAGGGCTTCGGCTGAATTCGAACCAGCGACAGAAACACCATGGTAGCACTTGCCGCGTTTGAGCTTGGTGTTTCTGACTTTTCACGATTGGGTCTCGTCCAAAATCATAAATCTGACAAACTACTTATTAGTAATATAAATAGGATGATCAAACGCCAAAACCTGAAATTAGTCGAAACGGATCTTAGACATATTATTGTGAACAAATATGGCCTACATTTTTGCACACATTTGCTAACACCTCTCCACCCTCTTTAAAAAGTGCCGGCACGATATCATCTGGACCAGCAGCCTTATTCCGTTTGAGAGCCGAGATGCAATTGCGAATCTCAGTCTCAGTTGGTGATTCCAAATCTACCGACCAGGGTGCCATATACTACGTTTGTGGTGGCAACACATTAAAACCAGCAGGCCAACTAATTTGACTCTCGAAATGTTCCGTCCAACGCTCTAACCTTTTGGACTTACGATGGATGAGTGTGCCATTTGTCTCGCTGATGACCTCACTGACAAGCGGACGCCTGGGACCAGTAGCACGGATCAGCTTAAAGAGTTCGCAGGTGTTCCCTGAGGCAAGAGCGGCTTCCATTTCCTTAACTTTTTCCACTAACCAAACCTCACGATCAGCCTTTAGATTACGTTTTGGCTTCCTACGGATATCTCCTCTAGACTTACTATATGAACTACCAGGAGGAATCTTCCGTCTGGCTTCTAACAACTCCAGAGATTCCCCTGAAATCCAATGTTTGTCAAATTTATGTACCCTTATGCCGCATGCTATAGTACCTGCTTTCTGAATAGCTTGTGAGATTTGTGTCCAACAGCTACTAGGGTCTTTGGAGTGAATACCACTAAGGCAGCTTTCTAAGCTAGTTTGGTACTTAGCTTTACCGATGGTAAA
>JTDE01021128.1:0-27741 GCA_014338405.1 Paragonimus skrjabini miyazakii
ATACAAGATGGAATGCATGGGCAATCTAAACAAAATGTTGAGTATACGCGCTTCCGATGTGGCCTAGTAACTCACGTGATAGGACACGCACGCAGCCTAGAGCCTTGTCCGTGTTGACTTGAAGCTTGACAGTTCACAATAAAAAGTAGGCAAAATACACACCGTGACGAAGTTATAACAGCATCCTAGTTAGTAAAGAGACAGTCGTTAGTTTAAGGTCTACTGGGGTGATTTTACAAGTCGAACGCAGCAAAACATCCTAAGTCTGATTGGAAGGCGTTTATTCAGAACATTCTAAAAGGGGAAATGGTCAAAAGAATTGAGGTAACGCCATACGTTAAGCAGTTGCAACATATGTACTGCTTAAAAAGGTTAGTAGGACGTTTTGGTACCATCATCATCAACACCAAAGATTGTTTTATCCTCAACTATCAGCACTCTTCAACTCGACGGCTGAATGGTACAGCTTACCCTTGTGGTGCACCTATCAAGTGAAAGTATCCCGCTGATTATAGATGGATTCAAATCAAGACAACACCTAGGCAGTTCGATACATGCATTTTATGAGGAAACAGCCACATTTTTGTTAAGCTGAACGTACGCACTGAAGCGTTGACTTTCAGCAAACAGACATTATTTACACGGTGTGTTCACATAATTAATTCTGTTTACCATAAAAGCTAGACAATTCATATCCATGTGTGATCAGAATGTACGAAACGTTAGTCCGGAGAACATCACATGAATTGCGTCTTCTCATTGTTTTATTCTAGACAATTCAGTCAAAATCAACGGCGAAGATACGTTCCAAACCAACAAAATCCGTAAATTGTGCGTCTTTCCATGAAATAAATGACGTTGGAGATGATGAAAAATTAAGAACACTGATCTACTCCTGTATGGACAATGTATACACGCGCATTTTCGTAATGTCCCCAGTGTGAGCTTGCAGAAAAGTATAAAACATTGACTCTAATTTGAAAGAACTCAACGTCGAATTAGACGGTAGTTTACAGACTATGTCTGACTGATGTAGGTAAAGTTGATGGTCATCTTTCTCTGAGTAGTGTCCCTCATATATGGAAAAGTAGCCAACGTGAAATGACTAACAGAATATCCCGATCTCTGCAGTGATTACGCGATCTCCATTAGATTAAAATGAACCTGTTGATAAGTCCACACCACGTTGTTTTATGTCAGAAAGAATTACAAACAGTCAACTTTTCTTGAATACATTCATTTTATCCCCACCCATTCATCATCACTATCACCATCATAATCATAACAGCTACGAATGTGAACAGAAGATACCGTGACTCAGGTGACCGTTCACCTCAACAGTGACGTGGAAAATGTTTGAAGGAGAAGTGTTGCTGAGGAGATTATCTAATAATAATAATAATAATAATAATAATAATAATAATAATAATAATAATAATAATAATAATAATAATAATAATAATACGGTTGTACCGTTGCTCGAGCTGTTGCTCATCACGTCAGTGACATCATATAACCTTGAAGAATAACCTAATAAACAAGGATAAAATTGATAAAGAATATCTGTGCGGAAGAATTAGAAACGTTGTGAATACACATACCCTATTGACTACGACACGTTGACAATTCGGATAGCGTTTTTAACTAGTGATTTGAGTTGTCGCAAAGACCTCAATCGAGCAGGCGACACTTACCCAAGGGTGTATGAAGTTGCAAGACAAGCAAAATGTGTTCATGATATAGAAGTGCCGCTGTAAAGAAAATATCGTTATATCGATTAACATTATTGGTTCCAAAATATTCTCTTAATATGGAGCGCACTGTAACTAGACCGTAGTAACCAAAGGACCATTACAACCAACCGTTTCCCGATCCTTTAGCCTTCCTTATAAAGGGGTTTAATTGCTTCTCTATTTTTCCGGGAATTCTCCATTCTTTTCTGTAGTAACATTATTTCGAACACGTTTGAAATAAGGTATGAACACGTTTGAGTTCATGGGACTTGAGCACTTAAGTTACGGTATATCAGTTTCACGTCGAAATATGTAGTAAATCAGCATATTGCTGCTGCTCATTCCAAACTTTACAAGTAAGATAATTATAAAACGTTTCCTACGTAATAAGACTACTGTAAATTATTTGTTCGACTCTTTGAATCAAGCAGGTCGTGAGAGCGTCGTTTGAGCCCCAACTAATGCGTGCCGATCATGGAAACCCACGGTTTTGTAATACTACATGGTAAATATGTCCATAAGAATTCCTAATTTCCAGTCGGTCTCCCTTTATTTCTAGTATGCCTTTCCTGCAATAATCATACTATAATTTACCGTTCTTGATGAACATCATTTACAGTTGGTCACATAGACTGTTCAGTCACTCTTTTGGAAGAAAAGACTATAATCCAGTTTCTCCCACGTTAGAGATTTCAAGCAATTAGGGACATTTGAACGAAGTCAGAAACAGTTCTTGCACAATGTATCGCTCGAGCACATTTCGCTGCATCTCATCAGGTACATACTGCAGTCTATGAGTCTGTATAGCAAAGTGCAATGGACACTGTGAGGATAAACAACCAAATCAACAACCACACAAACACATGCACACTCACACACATCCATACACATCAGTCACCAGGGTAATTTGGTACCGACGAACAAGTCTTTCTGTGTGTAGAGGGGTGGCTTCCATTTGCTAATTGCTACCGCCTCTGCGAACCGGAGAAGCCTTCGGTTTTTTGTTGCGTAACGTATCCGAAACGCTTTCTCCAGGTTCAATTGAGGTCGATAAGTCAACAGGTGTCGGGCGATCGAGGACGCTGGTACTGTGTGAATTTCATATAGATTGTGATTTGTCACATTCTGACTTGAGCCCGGTATTGTGGTATCCATGACCATTTTACGAACCCAAACTGGAATGCGTTTGTTGACCCGAATACGTAACTGTCGCTCCGTTCTGCCTATGTAAGTGGCTCGGCACTCACACGAGAATTCATAGATGATGTCACATTTGACGCTGAGCGGTAATGGTGTTTTTAAAAGTAGTGTTGGGATTCGGGTGGTGATGAACAGCATGACCAGTTGGGCTGCATATAACGTGTGTCCCACAGCCGCCGTCAGACGAGTTTTCAATGAACAAATTCCAGTATATATTGAGCTATCCTTCAAAGGGGATATCGCGACGATGCGAACAACCCAACTAATTGCCTCTTCGTTGAAACGCACTTACAACGCAGCCGAACTGATGGTCCTTAATCAGATTCGCAGGTTACCTTTGCTTACAATCAAAGAAAAATAACCTATTGGCGTCAAATCACACTGTGTTTACCAATTCTCATGTAACTGCGGAGAAAGTAACATGGGCAGAACTGATAGATCACTGATCTCAAGAATGAAGGAACATGTACCTAAGTGGGTTCAAAAACAAATCTCAAAACCGGACACTGTAGTCACAGAAAATCGCAAGCCCCCAGCTTTGTTGATCGGACGACACATCCTTTCAACTGGCCACAACGTGGACTTTACCTCAGCCTTTACCATCATAGTGCGCTACAACAACCCACAGTTCCTAAAATTTGGTGAAGCCGTCACAATAAACCGGTTCAAACGTGTTGTGTGTACAAAAACGATTATCTGTGAATCTGAGGTTGCCATAGCCCTAAGTCGCAGCGAGTGCCATTCAGTTCACACGATTGGACGTTTTTGTTGTTGCTGGTTCCTTTATTCATACCACCCCCAAGTATTGTAGATGTTCGCACTGTGAAACAGGTATGTCAAAAGTCTGGTCTCGCACGGGCATTAAACCCGTTGAATGTCGATGTCTGTTGCATTTCAAAACTGGAATCCAGGACGGTGATCAACGTATCGAACTGATGGCATCCAAACTGTCTATCCGATACTGACTGTACGCTTCAGATGACTCCGTGGCGGCTGTCTGCGTACAGGCTGGAGTAGGTATGGATCTCAGCACAGCGGCCATAGCCGCATTGTCAAATTGGACAGTTGGCATAAGATGCGATGCCGTTTGCCCGGCAGATATTTAAGGCTAGCTCTAGAGGTCAAACCTGCAGAAATCTTTTCATCGTGTTTGCAGATGTTCCAATTGGTCGCAATGACGTCGACATTAAGGTCGACTTTTACTCTGATTTGGTCCTTCCTGTTAGGTCGAAACATGGAATGTTTTTGAATACCAGCGGACCCATCTGCACCAATGGACCATGGGGTCTGTCTGTCACTGAAGCTATCAGCGAGGCAGACGGTATGATCACACAAAACAAGCGCAGAAGTTGAAAGAAGTTGAAAAACACGTAGGAGGTCATGTCAGCTGGCTTCCTGCGTCTACTGTGTTACGGATGCAAACGCGCAATATAGTACCCCAATTGGTAGATTTGGAACTACTCACCAAAACTGAGGTACCCAATTGCATTTCGATTCTCAAATGCAATAGGGCAGTTGTCCCAGACAAGCTTGTCCGGGCACTTCTCACAGGAGATGACTAAACTTTAGTAGAAGTCCACACTCAGCTTCACCTGAAGTGCTCAAACAGGAAGGTCCTATCAAATTGGATTCAAGCGATAATTCACATAATTAAAGAGATAATCAGAGGCTTTATAATTTTAAAAGGTGAGGTGACACAAGTAGTATCTGCTTACTGGTCAATACTCGCTGGAATCACAAGACCGGCAACTTGATTGTTGCCACTTACCAGATATGAGTTTCGACCACATATCGTAATATAGGACAGATAAATGTTGACGTTTATAGGTAATAATTCACTTACGAATTATTTGTCTCGTCTTTCTCAGATTCCATGAAGCCTGCACTTCAGTACGAATGTTAGGAGCATGAACTGGAACTGTATAGAAACTCAGTCTACCAATTGAGGTCTTAGAGTAGACTGGGTTCTTGCGCAGTTCCAGACTCTGATGAATCTGATGTAAACAGCGCAAATAACTTGCAAACGAATTAGTAACTATAAAGAATCAGAGGCAAAGGATAACTAACCTACCTTGTTATATAAGACATCCATGATATTATATTCATTAGTTGCAGCTTGGGGAGAAGACAGCAGGAATGAACAAGGCATGATCGTATCCGAGATGAAAACGTATGGATCGAAGTTCCAATCCTCGTCAACTTCTGGAACAACATCATGTGTACTGCCGGCTGATACTCGTTTTTGTAAACTACAAAGGTGCATTCGATTCAGTGGATAGCAGTACAATGTTGGAGTAGCTTGAGTGCATGGGTGTATCACGTGAGCACTATGAATATACTGTCATATGCTCAACAGGAAATTAACGGATCGGAGGAAGATGGGAAACCTTACATATATCTGAATCTAAGTGAAACCGTCCAAACAACCTGACGAGTAAACCAGGCACCAAGCTGGCTTTCCTGACCACGGACGTAGTGTTCCGAGATTAGCTGAAGTCACTTGAAAAAATCATATATAAGCTGCACTAGCTGGCAGTGATGCCCAGTTTTCTGTCTCCAAAAAAGCATTCCATGCAACTTGAATGATGGAAGTGCATTATCTTACATTCAGCTATTTTAATGGAAGCTGGGTATCTGTGACCCGGCAACGTGATGAGTTTACATCGTCCTGCAGTTTCTAACTTTCCGTAATATTATCCAATGTTTATTGTCAGTAACATAATGATAACAAAGAGTGGATAAGCTGTGGAAATTTGAGCACAAACAGAATAAACAGCCCGGGTCCCAGCAAGAAACCTTGTGGATAACTTTTGATAATATAACATCCACTTCACAATGTCCCGTTTACAGTGACATTAAATAAGTGATCTTGAAAGTAATCGGTGAGGCACAGGTGCAGAGAATGTTTTGTACCAACATTGTGAAGGTTCACACAGAGCGTCGAATGGCCCGCTTAATCGCAGGCTTTGGAAAAATCTAGGAAAAAAATATTTCACTTGGTCTGCCTTTATCAGCCTTCGCTGTGAAATCTTTCCGAGCAACAAGTAGTTTGGTAATTCATGCGAACCTCTTTGAAATCCGTCATGAATCAGAGACAACAGTGCAAATAGTCAAACAAGCTGTTCATGACCTTTGGGGCAACCGACAGCAATGTAATCAGCCCGGAAGTAAAGGGTGGCTTGTAATCCCCCCTTAAAAAGACGGGTTACACAAGCCAATTTTTGGGAAGCATGCTCTTCCGGAGAGGTCGATTAAGAAGTGCACAGAAAGGTGTTGACTACTCTTTAACGTACTCTTCATAAACCAGTTATAGTTTTTGAAACACGATTTGCCGTGTAATAGCAGATGTATGACATTTGCAATGCCGGTACTAGACGGACAGATTGACTCTGATGAGGTGATGACGAACACACTCACATAGCAACTGGTAACAGTGCCGGCGAGTTTTCAAATTTGGGAGTTATCAAACCTGTATGGCACATATGCAAGATTGAAGGACGAATTTCGGTGATGGAAGCGGCACTGCTGAAGAACTACTTTGGACAGACAAAATGTGTCCGTCATGTACAGCTGTAACTGAGGGGATTTGTCGGCCCGCACATCTGTTGTTGCCCGGCTATGGACTGTACAGTACCCACCGCAGGATTCTTCAGTTCTCTCTAACTGATACATGTTCCGTGCTAACCTTTTTACCGTCGGTAAATATCTTGCGCAGCGCCGAAGCCGATTTTTGCGTTTCGGTCGTTTACGTTGCCTGATCGGAACATATCCGTCAACGACCTCAGTAACAAGGTCCACATTAAACTGTCAATGATCATCGGGTGACAGACAGGCTGAGGCATCAGAGTAACGCATATTGCCAGGGCTACCAACCCGCCTTGTGAAAGTTCTTCAAGAGGTTTCGAGTGGGTGAAATCTCCGCCTTACATACTTATTCAAATATGATGACTCCGTGGTCCCTGCGACCAAAAGAAACACTAATTTGCACGTCGTTAATCATGTTTTTCAGCGGGTAGAATAAAACTTAGCCCTTGAAGTTTCTGAAACACTATCTACCGAGTGAATCCTTTAACATTTTCCGTTAGGTTGGAATTCGTGACAGCGTTCGGGCAAATGGTTCAGCATGCGGATTGTAGTCATCACTCACGACACAGCTGTGAGACCACAGGGGTTACGGTTTGTATGTTCAAAAAGCTGCATCCGTGACAGTGGAAGTAGAGAAAACGAAACAGAGACTCGGACCTCCACGCCTATGACGATCTTCATCAAGTTAAATAGGCTATGTTATAAGAAAGATATACCTGAGGCTTGAGAGATAAATGTATAAAGCAACTGTGAGAATTGCTCCATGGGTATGGAGCGCGGCCGCTTACAGTAGGAGAGGAAATGCCGTCCTCAGATATTCCATCATCCATATTTGCACTCAACCGCATGCATCCAACGATACCAACGGTGGGTGTCGCAGATGGCCATGCGCACAAGTGTGATCTGTTTCTTTTCTGGTCACACCTTTCCTATACTTTACTGTTTTTTTCCCATACATGACACGTTTGTCGCATTATGTATATTTTAACGTGTCAACTATAATTACATTCCCTCAGATAAGGTTTGTGGACAAAATAGCGGCAGGCCGCCTATTCAAGACAAAAGTTTCGTCCAGTCGATGAGCTAATCCCTTGCGGACACTCACGAGAAACCATTCTGTTAATCACACCAGATAAATACTGCAGAAACACCTGAACAGTATCGTTCAGAATCAAGCACAAGCAGGATTGAATATCGTTGGATAACATTAGACTGCCTACATCCAGAAAAAGCCACCCAAGCAACTACGGCCCAATCGTGACATTGTAGCCTAAACTCTTACGAGTGAGATATTCTGAGCTAATGACAGATGAACAAGGAGCAATCGCGAACTCGGCTGCTCGCACTTTTTAGGAAACTAGCTCAACTGCGGTGTGAAACTTCCAAGTACCATATAAGTCACAAGGTATAGTAGTTGCCGATAGCTAGCAACCATGGTCCTAGCACAATAAGGTAGATGAACTACACAACGAAGTAAAGCGACTGGACTTTGTTGGAGAAACAGTCACCTTCGTCTGTCACGTGTCGGATGGAAACCAAGAAAAACTCGAGAAGCACAGGAAGAAGGCTGAACACTAGGTGTTAACAATGAAGGCCGAGAAAAAAATGAATGTGAACGACGAATTTCAGCAGAACTTTATAAATAGAAGTCCGGAGATTTAGGTCGTTTCAAAGTGAACGGATGGACGAGTGATAGACACATCCAAATGTCAGATTACCATAAGCACTCGGATTGCAGATAAGATGCCATGAAGTATAGGCTAACTACGAATTGATTTTCCCCGCTGCAAGTACATTATTGCAACATTCCTACGCTGCTCACATGCCTCCCACTCGTGACTGTTAGCTGGAATGCTGGAGATCAAGACTTTTTCCCAAGCGCACCTGTAAAACAAATGGCCTTGACTGAACTGGAATTTGCGTTTCGATACACGATGCCTAGTCAGAGTAACCAACATGACTTACAGATCGTTATTCACAATTCAGCTCGATTACTGGATCCAATGGCCCTCACCGCAAAGAAGCACTCACAGTTATAAAAGTACACGTTGTAAATCGGAGGAAGCACATTACGTCCAGACTAAATAAAATGCGGGTGAAATTTGGAGTATGCAAATCTACATCTTCAGTCCACATCAGATGTGTGAATTCGAAATACTGACAGTTACGACGGGGGCATAAATTCCAAGGGATTCATAAATATTCTCCTTTTTCGTTGCAACACAACTGTGATGGAAGTAGGGTTGATGTTGTGGACAACAATGCTCAGTCGATCGACAGATGTTCGTTATGTGTACCAATTCAAACAGCTCTCGACTACTAAGGGTTTTCAATGTATCTCAATCTTACGGCTTCTATCATCAAATATGATTATGGAATCACCCAACACCTCACTCATGAAATAAAAGATGACAATGAACGTCTGTATGCATATCGATCATTAAATTATCCGATTAGGTTCGGAGGTGTCTGCAACTAGACAACTTACAGAGTCAAATGTTGGAAGCGAATACTATCAGACAGATCAAGGCGAACTCTGGAGGGTGCAGAAAACTAACTCGAACGCATGAAACGACGCAAATGTACTAGGTAAGTACTTTCAGCTTGAAGGGTCTACGATATCCACAAGCTTCATCAATAATCTGCGACCAGTTTATTGACAACAACAGCTGTGAGTAACAAAACGGTAACAAAGAACCGCAATGAAACACGCATGTGCTTAGAAAACAAAAACTGGGTTATATTTATACACAAATAGATGAATTGGCGGATGTCAACACTGCGTGTTCCTTCGCCAGCCGCTTTCTGCTATGGACTTGCCCATAAAATCCTTATAAGGACCCGTTAGGTTCCGTGTGTTTACTAACAGTTCACTTAACAGACAGAACAGATTGGTGTCAATATCAGCGTACAGCCGATCGATGAAGTCCCGTTGGTCGGTAAAAATGGCAATCGAGGTTGATCGCACAACGGGTGCTAATGTCAGTTTAATCCGACCGATCTTTTAGTCATTTCGATTCTCTTTTATCATTATCAGAAGACAAAAACGTGATGAACAAAATCGTTTTCGGTGTGTCATCTACATGATAAAGACAACATCATCAATATAAAGACAGATGCCAAACAAAAATTGCGTGGAACCTAGTATAGTGTGAAGATTGTGGACATGGTTACACTGCCGCGTCATTTGCCTCAACGACGCCAGTTAGTGGCTACTTAAACTCTTGAACAAAAGACATCTGCGAGCACGGATTAAAGCTGTTACACCGGTACAGTATGCCATGGAAGGTATATATCAATACTTTGTTTAGCTAAGCGACTACGGTAATGTCTCCTGACTGCCCAAAATAGAAATATACCGTTTCTGCAACTCGGCAACTAATAGATGATCGGATGGCCAACTACACCACATCCACTTGAAACCCGAGCAAGCGTGAAGCATTTGAAACTGACGAACGCATGTCTTATGACAGGCTCGTGTGACACTAACACATTTACCAACACTCCCACTCTCCCCCAGTAGACTGTGATTCGTATCACTCTTGTGATTAGTTTTCTGATGACCTATTTGACACGTCATAATTTTCATATATAATTTGCACTTACCCTGTGTAATTGTAAAAGCCTGATGTGAATCGTTAAAAACGGCTATTTGCAAAAATAGTCCAAACAACCCACCCAACAAACTGCTCACGAAATGCAATGAAGCCGGTGATTTCAACGTAAGTGAAGAATATCCGCAACACACGAGCAAACATGATAAGAGGTTATTTTTGGTCAATCTCACCAATACTAAGAACCTTTCTAAAAATTGCTAGGCTATCGGCGTAAAACCCATGGTCGAATGACAAGGTACTCGTTCACAGAACATGAGTGAGAACAGCGATGGGCGTTCACTAGGTGAAAATGGGGATGAGGATGTCAGGCTGAGTTCGATGTGCTGGACGCCCCACTCTCAGTCCGCTGACGTGAACTGGGTAGCTGAGTTTCGTTCACTCAAGATGGTCTGATCTTTTGTAAACCCAATCGATCGATAAACCTGGCTCAAGGAAAAGGATGTTCCGTGGTTTATATCAACGCGTCCAGTTCCTTATTCAGACATCTTGATAGATATCGTGGTAATTTGCCGAGAACGAAGACAACCTGAAAGAACGAAGTTCACCCAGCTAGTACGCGCCGACTTAATAAAAACAGAACGTTGAGAACAGCAATTTCAAGTTGGCAGTCCGCTGCTCCATTTTGTCCAATAAACGCAGATTGCAGACACACATTCCATAAACGCTTGGCCAGACTACCGCTCGATCATGGACGTTGCGCTGTTAGGCTAACGGTCTTCCAAGAAACTACTGAAGAAATGCAACCTACGTGTGCAACAGTTCGCAGAAGTAAGGAACAGGTTTGCAGGTTACATTTACAAGCATTCACAACAACAGGAGACGGTCGTAGCGTAAGCTAATTGTGCAAATGGACAAGCGTCACGTAACCACGCTGGAGTCAACGTAAATCACCGCAGGCACATTTATGCAAGGGTGGTGCACAATGAAAGCAAAGGGTGTGAAGCTCGAAGAAAATGTAGCCAGGAAAGATATGACTTAGACAAATGTACGCAACGCATCAACCAGTTCAATATGAAAAGGTATCCCAATGAGAGGTTAATGACAGGAAATTAAGGAAAGACGATTTTATATATATATATATATATATATATATATATATATATATATAATATATAGACAAAGAACGAATAAACTGAAGACTGAGCCATCTACTACACACAACAGCCAGCTTGTCAAACATACAATCGAAAGTAAAACAGCAAGCAGACACTGAATCATTTGAGACTAAAAACTCGAACATAGATCAAACAGATGAATTGTGAGAAGGTTACCACATTAGAATCCACAAAATCCAGGATCACTCACGCCAAGCATAAAAATTAATGCGGCTCACCTTTAATGCTTTAATGCTGACATTCACTGTTCGTCCACATCCTTACATTCTCTAACAAAGTAAGTACGTATGCCTTGGATATACGCAAGATACAGGAATATCAGCACCTAACTACGACTCGGTTAGTTTTCGCTTAAGCAAGCGAATCCCAACCTATGAATCCCCAGAAGCCAGAAGAAACGAATGAAATGATACGACGAAAAAACGAGGGAGAACGAAAGCTTTTGATGGCCACTGATTTTTGATGTTTGGAATCAACAAAGTTCAAACCACTCCACCAGCCCTCAGTCTTGAACCAACATTCGGAAAACCAAACTCTGAAGTCGTCGCAAGACAGGAACAGATCAGTGAGTAGCAGAGAACACTTAAGCCGCAACTATTCACACAGTGTCATTGCAAGTATGCAGCAATGGACACAATGAAAACATACGAAAACCAAAAACAACGTGACACTAACTTTCTCTCTTCATGAAGCTTCGTCAATAGCTGTTCATGTTCTTCCTGCAATGCACGATGAGCCGCCTCCATACGCTGCAACTGTTCATTCAACTGCTCCATTTGAGCTCGTTGATTGGATATCTCTGACACCGCCTGCAAATAAAATATTTCCAAACATGTTTCGTTAACTTTGGTGTGATTATTTGGTTTACACTGCACGAAAACTGAATAAGTGTGATTACGTTTCTATAAAGACAACCGAACCATAAAGGGAACAAATGTCCGCGAAAGGAACACGGGTCATTATAGAAATTAGAAAACTACATTCTAGTAGTGGTCTTTAGAAACAGGGTGTAGCGAACAAGCTCGTTCATGGTTAGTTGTCATCTGGCCAAATACATGATACAAAAAAGAAATCTCACAAACTGATTGCCTGGTGGATTCCTAAGAATACGTGCACAGAATATGAGTTCCAATGAACGGTCTTCCCTACACATATTCATACAAAATGGCTATCCGAAATGAGGTGTAGACAAAACCACACAACATCACAAGAAAAAGTACAAGGTGTCTGTAGCGGAGAAGAAAACAGTGGACATATCGTTGCCATTCAGAAGAGACACGGTTACTAAAACCATCACTAGGAGACTTGGTACTGTTGTCAACAAAGCACTCAATGCTACCAAACGGTGTGCTTGTTTCAACTCTACTTCAGCTTCATGTCTGTGGTTAAAGGATAAAGTGCCTGTTTCTGCTGTTTACTTCTCTGTATACTGATTTACTCGTTCCTGCGAAACTGGTGGATTGCACGAACAAGCGCATATCAGAACTTATCCGTGAGCATCATCCAGTCTGGATCAACAGTGTAGTCACGAGGAGAATCATCAGCGCGAGTGTGGCACACCTTGTCGATTCGTGTCACACATCAGATTTATCGGATCAAGGGTAATCAGTTGAAAACAGTGAAATGCCAATTCGATTGAATAACCCACTTGTGTGTACAGAAGCGTCTCGTTCACGCCATGCGGTCACCGTGGTCTATCACCCATACCATGATCGATCACACTGTCAAGGTTCCGGTTGACACAATTGTATCGAAGCCTTTTCTCCATTTACCTCTATCATGTGATTATGAAGGTGTCTTATTTGATCCACCCTGACAACAGTTGCGTATAAATGTAATGTGTTTGTCCCGAAGATGAAAAACCGAAAAAGGAGCGTAACATCGCATTTTTTATACTTACTCTAGAAACATGTAAGCAACTGGTCAGAAACAATCATGGTGGCTTAAACCGCAGAATGATAACATAAATTTGATTGAATCAATGGTCTCCAGTTGTATGTTAAAAAGTGAAACAATAGAATCGTTGCACGCAATATGGAGGAACTAAACTAACAGCTGGCGAAAACATACAATATATAATAATACAAAGCAAGTTCAACAGAACAATTAAAATCCATGGTTATAATGTATACAGTAGTAGCGAAAGTTTAGGCGGGAAAACTAAACATTTTGTCGCAAGAGACACTGTACAGAAGAGACCTTGGGTTACGAATACGGGGAAACAGGGAATAGAGTTTACGCAGGAAGCCGATATGGTACACCAAAACGAAAGCTAACATACCACAAATAGTTAACCGGGTAATTCAAATCCACACCTTTTTACACCTCAGTTACAATTTCTGGTAAAAGAATTCATTTTTTGTAGTCTGAAAATCCGGTTCGACGTAGCCAATTCTGCATCTAGCAAATAAATGTTCAGTAGACTCTACACAACACCATAAGCAATGTACTGATTACACAGTGAGTTTTCACACACGTAATGAAGCCACGAGGATGGTTGCATATTGGTGGATGATGATTGCAGGGTACAGAGAGGAGGTAATAAACAGAAAACAGGGAGAACATACTGATGACGCGAAGTGATATGACAGGCTACTGGTTTTAGTACAAGTGTACTCGGGCCGAACAATCGACTGGATGGGGTCGATCGTGGATAAGTTAGGTGAGTGCTAGTCGCTACTGAAGGAAAGGTAATGAGATGCCGTCAACGTGGCATCGAGTGACAGCAACACAAATAACTAGGTGTTATTTAATGTGACACATTTAATCAAGAACCAAGTTCGTAGACGGTACCCAAAGAGCATGGATTGGACAGCTGCAAGGTGGTCAAATTAAGCAGATTTTGAGTAGTTAACACGATAAGTGAGTAACGAATTCATTCTCTTATCACGTTGGAGACACGGACGTGCAATAACAGCGCACTTGAACGAAGAGAAAAACAGGCGAATGACGCGCAAAATGAATGGCGTAAATTTCAAGACTGCTGCTTATAGCTGTTTCCGGGTCGACACCATCAGCTATTAGCCGGAATGTTGACAGAGTTATCACAAACTGCTCCAAAATGAAGTAGAAATTGACGAAATTGTTGGGTGAGATGTCGCAGACCTGGTTATCGTGCTGAATTTCTCAAAGACAAGAACAAAGGTGGAGTTTGACAGACGTGATCAACATAACTGGCAAATGCTATTTCGATAGCCGTCTTCACTTATTTCGCATAAAGAGTTCCCAATGGAATGAAGCACGTTAGACGAATCTCAATCATAAGCTGAAAAATACCATCAACTGCAGACAGACTGGATTGGTGGATCGCGGAATTAAAATCCGGTCTGTTTCATGGGCGTGCCGTTGATCGCTCATGTGAAGCTTCGTGAGCACACAAAGCAGCCGTTGACATCAGAGATCACACGGAGTTAGCCATCGTAAGCAGCGGCCACGCTCGGTCTATCACGACTGGATGTAACGCGAAGACATTTTGAGAATTTTGTATTGTTTGACGGGGCACTTTGCCATACCAGACAGTGAGTATCAATGCGTCTGTATACAACGGTCACCGTCTTACTTCACGCGAAAACTGAAAACATTGAAGTTTGGTGAAAAGTGATGCCAAGTTCTGATTGTACATGAAGCAAGAAAATACGGTGGACACAGATCTCAGCAAAACAACGAGGCGGTGAGAACACCAGATGTGTACTGTTAACGAAGTAGCTAGGGACCATCGTAGTAAGTTTGGTCGCCAACCTCACTATAATCAAGAAGATGCTTTGAACGCGAGAGACACGGGTCTATCTTAATCCGCGGTAAAAGTGCGGATGGATTCAGCACCGTTTAAGGACAGCCACAGGTAAATGTTTGTTATTGTGATCTGTCATGCGGGATACTGTGCAGTTTAAACGAAGAATGGTTAGACCGTTGTAAAGCAACAGAACAGTGCAGTAAGGATTGTCACGTCTTCACATCAACGAGTGTAAGTTTGTAGGTAGACGCAACCGAACTGATGTTACGCCATGACTATTCCAAAGGTCATTCACAAGCGAAAATGCCCGTACGTCTGAACCTACGCAAACATGTCCGTCACCAAGTGAACCTTTCACATATACTTCGAATAATACGCCCGGCGGTAAATGCTTTAGGAAACCATGCACGACACTTGAACGTATGCGAATTCGCAGGGAACCATCGCATTATCGATGACGACAACGATGAGGAAGAATCTACGCTCGTGTCTTCACTATTGTCATACCAGTGTCCATATTATGTTCATGTGAAGAACACTACAATCAGTGATAAAATGTGCACATCTGAAGTGGTTTCATGTGGCGTGATTCGCCGGAATAGGAACGGAAGTAACACCACTGCCCAAACTGATGTCAATTTCACACTAAGAGTGCTGTGCTTTCCGTTACCATAACGTTATTATGAAACTTCATTTTCGTGTTTAATCAAGGTTTTTCAACTCCTCTAGATGAACAATAGAAATACGTCAAGGAGATTGATCATTTAACATCGCCCATCCTGCTGCTACCCAAGAGAATGAAGGCGGATTGTGGGACATCCGTAAATGAAGTGTGGAGGTACTCAACTGCATTATCACGAAACCAATGATTTGGCGTATGTGAACAATGAGGTTAAACCAGGTGTGAGCATCTCTCAGAGCTTGTAATCCCTCTACAGTTAATTAGACCAAAGGAAAAGTGTTCTAAGTCACATAAAGGGTTATTACAGAGTCAGCCTGAATTAATGGGTAAGTCAACAATGTACAAATCGCTCGCAAAAGCACGCATGCACACACCCACCATTTCACGATCGAGAGTGGCCCGGGCCAAATCTGATCGTTCGATATCGCGCTCCTCGAGAAGTTGACTGATATGTTCCTCCTTTTCTCGAATCAGGCGCTGACATACAAAAGAAGAACGGCATGTAAGAAAAGAAACGTTTGACAGACGGGCAATATGGAAACTAAAAGAAAGTCCAAAATAGAGTGAGCACGTGGAATTCATCCAGTTTAGATGGTGAAAAGAAAAACAGACAAAATGGGTCAAACTCATTTAGACAGGATATAACACGACTGTGGAATTGCGACAACTCAAAACACCGAATCAATGCAGACGGGATAAATGGTTTAGGTGTATCTGAAGTGTGTAAATTGTTTATTCGAAACAGAACGACCCACTTTGCCGCGAGATAGCTATACAGTCGCAGAGGAGAAAGGAAAGATCGTTCAGGTAACAGAGCGAATTAAGTTTGGAACGCAAACATACCGTAATCGTTCAGGTTAGAAGCCCATAGCTGTTTGAACAAACTTATAATCAAACAGACTGACAAGCCTGTACTGAAACAGTGTTCAAACAGTGTTGAAACCACAAGAGAACAGATACCCGCAACACAGTCACTATGAGACTGTGTTATGCCGTTGTCAAGTAAAAACATGTTCTATGACATATACCCGGAACCCGTGGTGAGAACAGTAAAAAACGCATATCTGAGTGCTCGTTCGTCTACTTGGGATGAAAATATGAATTTCCGGGTATACATATTAGCTGAAAGTGGGTGTATAAGAAGAGATAGATGCGAAAAAATAATGACTGTCAGAACAGATTATTACTTGTAAAAGTTGACAGGGAGATTGATCAGGGCTTTCCAAAATCTTCCGCAATTGTGTTGGCAGCTCGCCAGGGGTCAGTAGAACTGGTTAAAGTATCAGTGTAATCCCTCGCTGACGAAGGGGAAATCGTTCTGCCAAGAAATCTATATGCACTATGAAACAAAATATCCTCATGATGCAGAAGAGACATACAAAGGTTCCAACCCTGGGGGCTGCATGAGTACCTCGAAAGATGGCAACACAGTTTTAAGTCATTGAATCGAAGCTGTCACTAAGTGAAGTCAGAAAGCGCAATGTGTTGAGCACGACCATAAACTATACGTCTGGAAGGAAAGAACAGCTAGATACGGCTACTGCAAGCCAGACATTATACATAACTGACTTCTTTGAGCCACACTATGACGAAGAAAAACGGAGTGATGTGTTCCGATAAACAGGTTAGCTTCATATGCTTTCTGATCGATGCGAAACTATCGGATACTGCTCGTATGAAAACTGCAAAGAGCGACATGTTGACAGCAGATTACCTATCTTAACGGGAAGATCTGTCTGTTTCGATCGACAAAATGAATAAGAGGAAATACAAACAAACCACCTCATTGATCAAAAGGAAGTTCCCAAATGACTCGTTCTCAGACAGTAAGGCTGGATGAAATCTGTAGACCAAGCACAGTGGGAGGAATGGTATGTTTATTTTAATGGCCACGACGACACGCCGGAATACATACAGGTGAAAGCAATAGGAAAAAGTTCATAGCAGGTCAGCTTATGTGTACATACCAAGTTCTATGGGTAAGAAAGGAACACTGTGAAGATGCATCCATGAGCACTCAACTGAATCGATAAATTAATGTCCCAACTGCATCACGTGAGGTACTTCTGCCTGACACCCACAGATTATTCGGATGCCTTAGACTGACCACACAATGTAAAAGTAAGACGTGATTCTGCTCTTGCCAGCTTCAGTCGCTTGTTAAAAAGGTGACTACTTTCAATCAGTAAAAAAATGGCAGATTCCAACTTCGACACGGCCATAATGCACACTCATGTTACGCTATACGCTCCCTCAGTTCAGTAGTATACATGCAACCATCCCTTCTTTGGGACAATGCGCGCTGTTCAGAGTTGTTCAAGTTGCATTCAGAAAATGTGAAAAGTTCCTCACATAACTGACTACAGATTTTGCTTTATGATGAGTTCCAAAGCGCGTTCGAATACGAAAGACTAAAGTGTAGTGTAGTTGACTGATCTAATGGCAAAATGAGTGTTGTGATGCAAGCATTACGAGCAATATGAAGTGAAATCAATTATGAAAATACAGAAGATGACACTGTTGAGCATAGGTAATCCAGTAAGCAAAAGAGACAAACGCTCGACCATCAGAATAAACTGTACAACCGACTCAGTTGGATAATGGTGCAAATTCAGGCCACATAAGTTGACAGCTAGAGATTTTGGCTAAATAAGATAAGCGACTTAGGACAAAGATCCCCGGAAGTACACAAACGTACGCGCGCACATACATACACACGCACAACTGCGTCGTATGATAGTGCGTACTTAAGGCAAAACCGTGCGCGTTGCCACCAACAACATGGCGCAAGACGCCAAACGCATTAAGTATGCGCCAGAAGACTTCAGGTCAACTGATCTCCGATGTGCACGGTCAATCTATCATGAATGATGGGGAGTTAACAGAGACGACTGTATGTACGTGGAGAATAATAAACAGATGGAGTCCACAAGTGATGATATGAAGTGAGATACTTACCTGAAGCACCTGCACGTTGGATAGTGAGGATTCTTTAGGTCCGGAGTGAGCTAGCACGGAAGAGGGTCGATGACTTGAAGAAGTGCTCGTACGACCCTAGATACGAATAACACAATAATGAAACAGGATTGAACAGATTGTTGAGTGTGTTTGTGGAAATCGAAATGTGTGATAAGTATGTGCCCATCGGACTAGGGTTTGAAACATGTTAGAAAAGGGAATATGTAGAAGAACAGACACTTACTGCATGAATGACGAACATGATTCGTTCAATTAGAAAAAACCTAGATCCTATTTGGTCGAACTGAGCTTAGACTTCTATTATTGTAAGTGAAAGCTACACAGACCACCGAATTAAACACTATAAGCTGGCAAGGGGGTACAACAACAATAACAATAAACTCGAGACCACTGCGAGGAGACAATCTTGTTAAGATCGTAATTAGCGTCTTTTTTCTAGTAAACGAGTGTCAACAGACATAACACAAGGATTCAAAAACCAACTTTGAAGTTTTTCAACGAAAATAAACAGACTGAACAGCTGAATCAAGAAACGGGAATTAGCATTTAACAAAACACACGGCGTTGGTATCCATGACGGTAATTTACCCTCCTGGTAAGGTGAAAATGCTTATGAAGACAAAATGAAGGTAGTTTATCAGGAAATTCTTGGAATTCATCATCCTGGTCGTGAAAAACGACCACAGTCTGATGTATTACAGAAAAGGTCCAGTAAGGATAAAATCAGAACGAAGAACCCCAATTCATAAGGTATCTCGCTTATATACTCCATCCTACTAAAAGTCGAAGATATCTAATGTTTTATCAGAGTATTCATAAAAGTCAAGGTTGCAAACGGCTGTTTTCGGTAATTCTCATCAGGTATATACAATTACAAACGATTAATTAGGCTTATATATATAAAACAGGAATATGGTTATACGCAACGTTAATAGTCATGGAACTGTGGTTGACTGTATACCCGAGTGGTGATGGGTGTTCAGAGATATTATTACCGCTATCCACACATAATTGTACAAATCAGATGGTACCAGCAAGTTAGCAGAAGGTTGAAATAAAAATTTTCGGTCCGAGAATCCAATGGGTTTGTTCACGCAAACTCCAAAACGTACATATATAAATGGTTGGAACATATGTTAGAAATGTTCAACCACAACTCACTGCGCTGTGTACTTCATGTAGTACTCCCGAGTAACCGGGGTATAACACGACGGGGTCATTCGAAGGGGTTGCAAACAGAGATCAGGCCACAAAGTGCATTGTGTTCGCTTCCCACAACGACAATCACATGACTCACCTAAACTTTGCTTGAGGCGTCACGAGTAAAGACAGTTAACCGAACTCAGTGATATAAATAATGTTATTGGTCATGTATTCATGAAGTAGAGTAAGTAACGAAACCAGATGATGAAAGCCTTAAAGAAAACATTTAGTGGATTCTACCTTGTTCTCACGTAGTACACAACCATAGTAATGACCACATGTTGTCAACGATGTGTACGTACCTCAACAATGTTCCCTGTCCCCACATTTCTATTGTTTAGGGCTGTTCAGGTTCTATTTCACATGCATTTCTAAGCGACTCTATGGCAGAACAGCACCCGTATCAGTAGATGAGGTCCTCTGGCTACATTAACCAGTGTCTCTAGCCAGCGACCGGCAACAGCTCTTGTACTACAACCGAAAAGCCGAATAGGAGTTACACATGATGCCAACTTATTCATACTCTTAACCATCGGATGCCCATTATGCTCTCCTTCTTCAGCTACGTAGGCAAGCTACGAAACCATAGGCGCTAGTCCGGAACTCGTAAAGTATGTTTCAGCCACCTTAACAAATGAAGGAAAATTACATCATGTATAGGGAAGCTATCTTGAACCACACAAGTATGTGAACGGTGTCGTTATTGCACACTGAGAATCTTCTTCAGGCAACGCTTGTTAAAACATACTAACCAACAAAATATCTTCGAATCGGAATGTTTTGAGACACATTACAACATATTTGCAGGTTTTCCTATGGCCAATGTGAGACGCGAACCTAAGCTGAACTGTCCATATGTTTAACACTCAGAGTTACTCGGAACTCGAAGAAACACAATACGCAATGACAGAAATTGAGCCGACTCATTCACAGAGTTATTAAACTCACTCGATGATCCATGCTTGCAGTTCCACAGAATACTAACGAGCTTAATCACAGTGTTTCTCATTAGTGTAAAAAAAAAAGATGAAAAATCAGACTTGCTGAAACCCTGACCGTTTCATTTGATGATAGTAGTAACAACGCCACTAATACGGACAAAATCCTTACAGTGTCAAACACCTGGAAGTGAATCGTACATCGCCTAGATACCACGTGATCAGATTTTCTACAACCCTCAATGACAAGCAGCGTTTTCCTAATCTCTTCTTCTAATGAGTTAAAAATGGCAGGTCAACTGTGAATCAGAATGAATAGACCGAATGAAAAAAACACAGACGGAGATAGCAGGACATTTGTCACTTCATGTGCTATATATAATAGGGAAAGACCATATAGCCTGCAAACCTGCCACAATTTAAAGGGAGAAAAATGATTTTGTAGCGTAGAAAGAAAAAAACGCGGAGAGTGAAAAAATAATAACGTTGTACGCAGAATTCCGCAACACACGTGCCAATGACCTACTCTTTGCTACATCAAACAGCGTTCTCAACCAAAGGCGTTCCCAGTCATTTAGACCTCAACCAAGAGCCCGAGAACGCCATACCAAAATAAGCATGAGTAACAAGGCCTTCATACCTATGTAATGCATTGACCACCGGACTGTCACTTCCAACCTAACCCACCACTCACAAACAAATCATGACGTACTAAGCAGTGAGTTCCTATTCTTGAAAGGTGTTTAACGAACGAATCCGGTAAGACGAGATTGTTGTCTTCACGGAATGATACTGTCACTTCATCCCTAAGACACACCAGCGAACTTTTTTATCGCTGGTGTTGTTCTCAACAGAGACTTTTGGTGTTTCGAAGACATCGACAGTCGAAGTCAGACACTGTGTAAGCATGCTTTGTGTAGATGGGTCACGTTTCTTAGTCGTATAATGAGACTGCTCCTAAAGTGACGTTTATACATTGTGCCTTTCACAGAAAGAGTGAGATCCTATCGGCGCCACAGATTGCATAAGGTGATAAACATGAACTTCTCAACAACTTCCAAAGACTCACCACGAAAGGCGAGAGCAGGTGCAAAGTTCTGCCAATCTTGCAACGGCAACTTGCACTTAGTAGATGCAAATGCCACACCAAACTGATGAAATGAAGCCTCTAATCTGTCTAAGGTATTCTGGGCTGCCTGTCAACATCGACCGATTGTAGCAATGTCGTCTGCATACCGCATGTATCGAAGCCGAGTGCTCAAAACAGTTACACACTATCGCATTAGCCGTCTGTCAGTACGCACAAAAAAATCTCGTTTACTGCTAGGTTGAACTGGAAACGACAGATTAGTAAGATGTCCATAAGCTCTTAGCATTCGGCTATCGTAGTCTCGATTAGGTAACCTGTACCAAAAGGCAATGACTGTCTGATAGACGCGCGTTTGGTACACCTCGAGGTTTGTGAACCACAACCTAGCATATGAGAGTATAGCCTGAACCGGTTGGGGTATATATACATCGTGTCTGCAAAACATCAACTGTTCCCCCACACTATTCAATGCGGTTGTTGACAGTTGGAAGAGATTGCTCGGCAACAATCCATGAAGTGAGCATAAATTAGGAAAGGTTCAAACACATTGTCGAACAAAGTTATACTTGCCAGATAAGAGAGTGTAACCACAATCTCGCATATGGCAGTGTTGTGGTCAAAGATGAATTGTAATTGCAATGCTTGATTAGTTGTTTCATACATTTGTGTGTATCTGTCAACTATTGAACCACTGTTAAAAGCAATGGTAGTCCGGGCCACAGCGTCCATGAGCAGGGCTCAAAGTGGGACATATATGTGTATACGTAGTAACAAGACCTCATTTAATGTAAAAACTAGCCTACTCCATCAAAGATTGTAAAGATACCCATAGGGATTGTTCGGAAATGTAGCATCAGATTTAACTCCACCTAAATTTCGAGTAAGTCACGATTGCCGAATGGTCGTTTATTTAACAGGAATTCTACAAAATATACATCAAAACTCTCTCGTGCTCTTCTTCCGTAGAGTCGCTGATTGAGGTTTCCCTTAAACTGAGTCGCAATCGATCACAGGGGGTAATATTGGTTGCAACCACTTACCAGAATTGCTGCATCTGAACGAACAGGAAATCGGCGCAGGTGCTTTCGAAGATATTTAAAACAGTATTGATGTTTTATGAAACAATCAAAAAAACGCGTGGTCATTGCCACAGTACTAATACCGAGGTGTGAATGTATATTCAAACTTTCCATCACCAACCGATTTCTTCGCTGATGTAATTTTCTCACAGATACTGAAAAAATACTAACATAAAAAGTGAGACTACTACCGTTTCCCTCAGACTTTTTAGTGTTTGTGGTATAATGTTTATTAACCTGTGATATACCATGTTAGATGTGGGGGAGACAATTCCAGGTTGCTAAAACCAACCAAAGCGGTCACAGCAACCGCGTACGAACTCGCAACCGCGTGATTGGTGGTCGAGCGTTCACCTTAATTAACCACATCTGAACAAAACGGGTAATACCGCCGTGACAGCCAGAATGACCCATTGTAACAATGTGACTAACAAGCAGCTCCACAACGCACAAATAGGTACACATCTGTCGCATACGTACCTCAGTCAGATTGAACATAAAACATGAACGTGTATAATCTCAACAAATGTGCAAGCTAGCGAGACACATACCTGCCTGCTAGGAGCGTAATGAGCACGATAGGATCGGGAGACGGAACTGAGATTTGAGCAGTAAGACAAGAGAGATTCTTGGCTTCGCCTGAAAGACAAAGCAAGCAGAACGAATAAGTAAAACAATGATAAACCACTCACACACGAAAGAATCACAGATATATCGAAGTATCGAATAGAATGACGGAATTCGTCAAACCCTACGAGCAGTACCACTATTAAAAAGAGGAGGGCAGTCTGTTTCCGTTGACTGAAATAAGATAACCGATCAATAGTTGAGTGAATACATGCAGAAAAATCAAGACAGTAAAGAAAACCCAACGGACTTCGAAAAACAATCAAAAGAACCGTCAACCAGTGTAACTTCCGCTGACATGTTTATTTGTATCGCCTTCTCCCCCATTTGATCAACATTTACTCATCAATTGCAGCACACTTGATTCGCTGAGCTGACTACAGTATTTTATTATTACGAAGCCACGTGTCCGTGGACTATTTTCCTCCGATTAACTGCCTTAAATGTAAGTTTATTCCCATTTATTGTTGCATTTGCTTGACGTTATTCATTACAGAATCATCCCGAGTTGGTCAAGACAGTCTCTTGGCGTTGATAGACCTCGGGTGTACAAATTCCAGCAGAACACTTGTCATATCGATTTATAAGCCTAGCAGTCGCCTCCAAAAAGTATTCAAGAAAGAAAATCCCGACGTAGCAAATGTTAATGCTCATGGTTTATTAGAACACTCGAGATACAGCACTGAGTCTTCAACTCCACAGAAATAACCTTTTTGGAAAAACAGTTGGAACTGAAACTGATGAAGCTTCGAATTCAGGAGCTGGAGAAACATACCAAACTAGGGAGAATGAAACAGCCCACGTCACAATTTGTGCAAGTCCAAAAGGAATGAAAAACTGGAACAGATTTCTAGCGACACTCAACAAGTTAAAGCAACACTACTTACACGTATTTCCGAAGCAGCGTTGTGGGGCAGAATTTCAATTTACCCAAGTGATAAATTCAACGATCTGACGGCAATCCGAAATCATGTTGATTATTCATAAAAGAATTTCAGATCAAGACCGAAAGATGACTGACAATCAAGCACGATTAACTTATTTGATTTAGTTCCGCGACGGTCTGGCCAAAACCGTCATTCAACACTGCACTGTGTTGGATGCAGACAAATGTTACGTTCCAGCTAGGAGTATCCATCACAAACATTTTGGTCAAAACTACATGGTCGCCACGTCCTTCATAGATTAATGGATCACGTCTGTCTCCTGGAGATTCGACAGTCTTAACATATTTGGCTCGGCGAATGCGCGCTTGTGATGCCACATTCACACAGGTGAAGTACGACTCCGATCTAAATGTCAGCAGGACCATCGAGATAATTTTAAAAAGACTCCTAGCTCATCTCCGTTTTCAATCGACCGGAGTAGCTACAACGATTTCTCGTCAGAACCGTGAACCTTTATTTTTGTTGGGAAACGCGCGGATATAGCGCATACAAGGTATGGTGAAATAGCGTCCGACATGAAGTCTGGGACTCGTAGGAAAGGTTGGAATGCGAGGTATAATAGCATCAGTCAAAAGCGAGTATACACTGGACGCAAAGTGGAAGTCGACCCGTCACCAACCAGTCGACCTTCCCTATCCACTGTTCAATTTGCGGTGGTTCGTATTATCCCGATAGATGTACCGAGTTTTTGACGAGGACTGTTGGTGATAGGTTAAATATAACACGAGAATGCAAGTTATGCTGCGTATGCCTGAAAGCCAATCATGTAACGGTCAACTGCAGATGACTGCGTCGCTTCACGGTTAAAGGATGTGATGGACGGTATCATCACTTGCTGCAACCCGATTCCCCTGTCCCCACTTCATCTACCATCACCAACCACCATTAAGCAGTGTTGCTCTCGATCCCCTCAACAGAAGCGCCTGTTAGCCGTCCTCAAGTAGCGCTAGGAATCGTACCAATTGTGCTGCGACAAGCCGGACGTAGTATACATACCTATGTGTTCTTGGACAGTGGATCCGAAGCCACCCTTATTCGGGGGTCACTGGTAAAAGGATTGCGCTTAAATGGATAGCCAAAACGACTCTCATTGAGCACTTTCCATCAGTGTAGTACTCTCGTTGTAACCAAAGTGGAGCTTAACATGGAGTTTATCAATTGAAGGCGATATTGCATTTGAAACGGGCTTGGTCAGTTGAAAAGTTACCGGAAGTAAGGTGAGTATTTCCTACGAAGGACGAACTGTAATCCTAGGGCGATCTTAGAGATGATCAGTGTTCGACCTGTTTAACCTCAGAAACTGGCACACTTATCGGGTGAGACGTACCTGAAGCTCATTGGGTTATAGAACAGAGGACCGGTAAGTGGAATGAACTCTATGCAATGCGCACGATATTGGGGTGGACATTCGGGGAACCGATAAGTCATTGAAAGAACTCTGCATTTGATATGCACACCCTACGGTTGCAACATATACACAGTGATATTGAGAGATTAAACAATATGGAATCCGTAGATTCAGCCTCAGGAAAAGAAAGAGATGTCCATCGAAGACCGTAAGGCGCTTACACAGGTGGAACACTCCATACTATCGAAAGATGGCCACAATGAAATCGGTCTTCTTTGGCGTACAGACCCACTACCTTTGCCCGACCATCGGTCTGCTGTGCTTCAGCCTTTTCAAACACTCTGCATTTGATTTCAGACAGATACGGAACTGTTGACAAACTATTCTACCGTCGTTTGTGATTGTATTGGAAACGGTTATGTTAAGGTTGCTCCAGCTGCTGATAACGCCTTGAATAAGTGGTATCTACCGCATCATCCAGTTTTTCACTCGGCAAAGTCCCATAAATTACGCACCGATTTCGACTGCGCCGCGTGATACTCGTCACATTCCGTGAACGATCAACTGCTCTCTGGACCCGACCAGACGAATTCCTTGACCTCTGTCCTGCTCAGGTTTAGGCTAGAAAAGGTAGTGGCGATGGCCGACACTGAGACTGTGTTTCATCAAGTGTGAGTTCAAGAAAAGTATCGTAACTACTTACGATGTCTGTAGAGGCCGGAAGATGACATGAAGGAATATCCTCAGGACTTCCGCATGTGTGTTGACCTGTTTGGTGCTTCATCTTCCGCAAGCATTTGCTTGACGTTATTCATTACAGAATCATCACTTGACCAAGATAGTCTATTTGTAGCGAAAAGGCGTCCAATAAAACACAATCTTTATTGTTCAACTCGCTAGTTATCATATTACGCACGCGCTCGTGTTCATGACTCAGAATTCCAGCCCACAACACCCCCCGGTTTTCGCTCACCCGTCGCGTGCACTTCTGCTCGGTTTATATGTGCAATCGGCGCCTTCTATCGCGTGGTTTTTCGCCTGCCATTCTTCGTCCGCTGGTCTGATCTCGTTGAGCAATAACTCGTCCGGTCGGTCGTGCTGTCCGCCATTCATCCCGTGAAACAATTTGTCCCCGTCCCACTGCCCAAGCCTGATTAACACTGACTAACTAGAACCAACTTCGTCCGTGTTCCTAACCACGGCGAAGTAGTGTTAATCTTTTATCCAATCAAACTGTACCTTCCTCAGTTTGTTGATAAATAAAATTCTAACTCGTCACATAATTTCGATTAATTGTGCCAGCCAAAGAGGAGAATTTATCGAAAACAGTCTATTCGTTGAAATGAATGCTACAGGGATTTTCAATTCTCGGAGTGCATGTCAGCCGTGCAAATGAATGTACGTGTTCGTGGTCCCATGTTTAACATGACCCGTACGGGAGTTCGTGTAATAAACGAATTTGCAGCCCAAGTATCCATTGTGGTCACAACATTAGTATCAACTGTTGCACGCAAGTAAACGTAGACTTCAGTATCAGAATAAATGAACATCTTCAACGTTCAACCGCAGACGAACGTTGCCTTATTTTGCATGTGAGTATACAATCCGCGAACGTTTTCATTTTTATCTTGAGTTAGCAAACCAGTATGGTTGAGATGCGCTTAAATCCTTGGTGTTTATGCTAAAGTATGACGAATGCCTCACCTGCCACCAGTGTGACATGACATGGAGTCAACTAAAGATGGTTTGTAGGAAACAGTCATCATCATCATAGACAGCAATACATCAGTGGTTCACACCGATACATAAATGCCACATAACCACGACTAACAAGAAAAACCAAAAACTGCATAGGAAGCGAGAAG